>NW_017547323.1:382295-444222 GCF_001854935.1 Bemisia tabaci
GAGGGGGGGGGGCGCCCCCGACGTGGCTAGGAAGGGGGAGGGTACTCCTGCGCCGGTATATCTTGGAGTCGACGTTTCGCGGAACCTCCTCATCCGGGCCAAGTTGTTCAGTTCCTACGGCCTTAAACTGATTAAATGCCTCGTCGTGGATCGTCGGCGAGGCGCGAATGATCGATTTTTGATGTTTCTCCATTTAAAGTTGCGGTAAAGAATCGATTATTAAGGTGTTCGTCGCGAGCACCCTGTGTATAGATTTTTTTCATAGGTTTATATGGCAGATCAATAGATGTATCGCGAAGCACCGTGGATTCTTGTCGCCGAGCAGCGGAGGAGAGGTTTACCAATGAGAGGGAGACACGAGGTGGGGGGGGGGATGATGAACTGGAAAATCAATGGCTGAGGAAAAATAGACTGATTTACTGACCACGTCAATCGATATAATATCGAACTCTTAGTTTCAACCGAAACAGACTAGCATAACCTCATGCACGAATTCTTCATGAGTTCATTGTGTTAGCTTATTAAAATTTCGTCACTGACCGGTCATGAATCAATTATTGAGGACTCGTCATGTGTGCTTTGATGGGTTGGCGTAGGTGATGTTAAATGTTGTGCATCCTATATAGATGCTATTGCGCAAGGCGCAAGGGTTGGATGGAAGGACTGCTCATATGAAATGTTCAGACGTGCCATAGTATCGTATTTGGACCGTGTTTAGCAGAAAGGAATCAAGCCACATCAGGTATTGTCAAATTATTTTAACTGGACAATTTAATTCTTTACAAGAGAACGTTTGTACGGATTCCTTTGCAAATTTTCAGGAATTTGCTTCGTGCTATCCAGGAAACTCACTTAAATTTGTTCACAAATCCGCCCAATAGTTTTCACATAAAAAAATTAAAGTGTCCAATTAAATTTGGCAATAGCTGATGTGGCTTAGTTCCTTTTTGCTTAACGTGGTCTATTAATGGAGAGAGGCTTAAAATAACGCACCCTTTTTACGAAGATTGTGAAGTTGAGAGTGTATTTTAGACTTCCTCGATGCGCTCATCGTGATTGTTCGAGCCATTTTCCGTGAGTCACAACTTGTCTTCTCACTCTAATATGAAGTTTGCAACAGGCTCGTCGCCTCCAACACATGCGAACTACTAACCAGAACCCTAAATTCCCGACCCACATTCGTCGTGCAACAGGAGGCGTCAAGAACCGCTCCTCGAAACGAGCCCAAAGGCGAACAAACGAAGCGGCAAAACGGCAGGATTCACCTGCAGACTCAAAGAAGACGCTCGAAAGTGCTCTCACCTCGGAATAACAATCCGTACAAACAATTAGAGCATAACGAAGACGAAAATAGAATGATCATTTGATAACTTCTCGACGACAAAAGTTTTCAAATTAAAAATCCAGCTCGCCAAGTGAATGCAATTAACAAACTCGAGCTCAAAAAAAAAGAAAATATTCAACTTTTATTTTAGCGCGATAGCGACGCAGGCTACTCCTGCCGCGCTAGGTAAAAACGCCGTATAATCATTCGAATGTTGCCAAATTTCTCCCTTGAAAACATTTATTTTGAAGGAAAGTGATGAATATTTTTGCTTGGAATTTTCCGTCTTTTCAGATCAAATTACGAACGAAATTCTGTAAAAAAGCGGAAGAGAAATATTCATACATTTTCTGTCAAATTCTTGATTTCCAAAAGGAAATTTGGCAACGCTTGATTGCTCATACGCTGTTCTTACTCAGCACTGCAGACTACCGCTGTCTTCGCTGAGGTGTTGCTGTTTCTATTGCGGGGAGGAAAAAACGAGGGAACGGGAAAAGATGCTCAGGACAGGAACATGAATTTATTTCCCCCCCTTCCCTTCCCCTCCCCCCTCACCTATCTCACTTTTCCCCCTCCCCGTACCTTCCCCTGTCTCCCCTGCCGATCTTTTCCAGTCAGTGCAAGATGACTTTATTTGCATATTTTAAAATCGTCGGTAACGAGATGGGGGAGTGGGGGGGGGGGGGGGGGGAAGGGGGGCGGCGATACAATTGAAAACTTTCTAGCCGGCAACAACACTTAAAAAACATTTACCGGAACGCTTCTTTCGCCGCTAATCTTTTGAATAATGCAGGTTAAGATTTGACTTGTTCGCGTCTGGGCCGCGTCGGTGCCGGCAGCGCTTTAACCTAATGAAAGTGCTCGCTAATCTTTTTTCGCCGAGTGCTCGCCGCTCTGAATAAACCTCGGATTAGCCGCGAATTATCCGCAATACCCGTTCGTTTTCGCTCGTCATCTCTGCCGGACTAAGGAAGAACGTCGTATGAGCATTTGAACGTTGCCAAGTTTCCTCCTATAAAAACCGAATCTACTGAGAATATTACAAATATTATTTTCCAGACTTTTCAGATAATTTTGCACGCAATTTAATCTAAAATATCTGAAAATTTCGAGGGGAAATATGCTTGAATGTTGTCAATAATACATGTTTTATCAAAGGAAATCCTGAAACTCTCGAATGTTCATACGGCGTTCTTCTTTAGTACAGCAGAATACCTGTTCGTTTCCGCTCGTCATCTCTGTCGTGCTAAGGAAGAACGCCGTATGAGCATTAAAACGTTGCCAAGTTTCCTCCTATAAAAACCGAATTTACTGAGAATATTACGAATATTATTTTCCAAACTTTTCAGATAATTTTGTGCGCAGTTTAATCTAAAATATTTGAAAATTTGGAAAGAAAATATTCATGAATGTTGTTAAAATACATGTTTTATCCGGGGAAATTTGGCAACGCTCGAATGTTCTTACGGCGTTCTTCCTGAGCACATCAGAATACCTGTTCGTTTCCGCTCGGCATCTGCTCCGCGGCTACGCTGCAGTTTCGCACAACTTCAGGCTTGTACTGCCGTGCTAGGGAAGAACGCCGCACGAGCCTTTAGACGTTGCCAGAATTCCTGCGATAAAAAACGAATTTACTGGGAAAATTTTGAATTTTTTTGTTAAAATTTTCAGATAATTTTGTGTGTAATTTATTCTAGAATATCTGAATAATTGCAAGAAAGAACACGAACAACTTTCCTCAGAAATACATGTTTTATCCGGGGAAATTTGGCAACTCTCGAATGTTCATACGACGTTTTTCCTGAACACGGCAGTGTAGACACTCTGTGGCGTTCGAACATTGCGTAAACCTCTTAAAGAGGGGGAGGGGGGCGGCTTACGCTTGTCTTTCGGGGGTAGGAAAGGCTGGGCTCAGTCTTACGTGAGTTTTTCACCTTCAAAATTAAATATTTGCCTCTATTTTTTTCGACTATTTGAACGTATTTATGAGAAAAGGAACCATAGACTTGTGGATGCTCGTGCAAACCGCATAAGAGGGAATGTAAAAGTGGATGTGCTTCCTTTTGGCAAAATGGAAAAGTGGGATTTGACAGAGCGCCAAAATATGCCAAAACTGGCATAATGTTGCTGTGAAAGAGGATATATTGACGTTTTTCGTTTACAAATGTTTACAAATTCGCAGCAAGCCGAAGAACAAATAATTATGGTCTACGAAAAAATCAACATCATTCTTTGAAGTTTTCATACAGATTTCAAAAAGATTCAAGAGGTAGAGAAGAATGATCATTGAAGTTTTTAGGAATTGACGTCGAGTAGTTTTCCATACTAAAATTAAAGAATGACAAGACGTATACAACTTCGCTCTTTGAGATATGTGGTATAGAAGTTTCACCGTCGAAATATGGTGAATCGACATCTTTTCAAAAAGTTTGCAATGTCAAATATTGAAAAAGTTCAACTACTCTCTCTTAAACTTTCTTAATATTCATCAACAGATAAACCATAGAGCTTTCTAAAATAATTTTCAAACTAAAAATGAGAATATCCGAAGGAAATAGCCGGCCTAATTTGAAATATTGTTACAATGACTCTTAAACAGCGGTTGACTTATCGTTCAGGCAGTTTGATTCAAGCGGATTCAATGAAAAATCCAACTGGTATTGCGCCTTCAAGGCACCCGTAAGAGAGCATGTAAAATCTTGATACCACTATTCGAGCGTAGCGACAGTCATTTTGCATAACCGACTAATTGAAGGAAAATCATGGATCTGCGTTGCGCGGGCCAGCGGAGAGTTGCACGTTTTTTTATACGAACTTGAGACAATCTGATAAAGTTTAAGGGACCATTCGAAAGGAAACCAACGTCTTCTAAGAAAAGGGGTCCACCCCGTGACTACTTTTGGGCCCAACCCTTGAGGATGCTGTGGATTGCACTTTTTCGGGAAAACTCTCCAATACCCATAACTTATAGAGAAGCGAATAACAGCTTAAACTACACCATGCAGCCGGTTATTTTTCCCTATATTATTTGTATATTTTGTCTCGTATTTTCTCTATTATTAGTGACTTTAATTTAGTAAGGACGTGTCCGTTTCACAAATTTTTTTTAAATTTCCGCGTGCACCCAATTTTTCAGCCATTATAATACATTGACGGTAAAACTGCCAGACCACGTATCTCGGATTGCGGCGTCCTAGACTTTCTGTTGTACTTTATTTTTCCAACGGAAAACAACTCAACGTCAATTCTTGAAAATTCTCGTAATTTTCCCATTTAATGTGACGAAAACTTCTTGACAATTTCAAGAAATGATACTGATTTGTTCTTTTTCAAAAAAATAAAGTGGGGGCGGAGATTGAAACACCGCAAACGAGATACGTGGTCTGTTAGTTTCACCGTCGATTTACGAAGGAAACCGCGTCTATTTCAATTTAAGGTATAATAATTGGATGGGTTTAAGCAAAACAGTAACATTTACGTTGCGGAAGAAGGCAGGAAGGGGATAAAGGGAAGATAGGGGGTTGAAAATGTGAGTAAATAAGGAAACTCAATTTCCAAAAAATGAATTGTTTGAGTCCATTTTGCAATCTTGGAATGGAGCTGCGTTCTTTTGTTCGGGAAACGACGCTTTGGCAAAACTACGCCACCTCGTCGCCTTTGAACACCGAACGTAGCAATTACGAGAACAGGGGTCCAAACATTGCGCAGCACTTGCACATGACAAGTCAAAACTATATCCGCCCGGGAACAGGTCGGATTCATTATTCCGGAACCTTTTGTCAACAAATCACGGCCGCCCTTGTCAAAAAAACACGCCGAGTTGTGCGACGACACTCATTGATTATATTGTTTGCTCCGCACAAATATTTCATCGCTTCCACGCTAGCGTGCGTAGGAAAAACGCCGTATGAACATTCAAACGTAGCCAACCATCACTGGATAAAATGAGGATTTTCAAGACATTTTGTGAATATTTTTCGTCAAATTTTTCAGTGAATTCTGTTGGTACTTAATTTAGTGTAACAGAGGAAATGTCACAGAAATAGAATCATAGGTTTTTTTTCTGAAGTACATATTTTATTCGAGGAAATTTTACAACACTTGAATCCTCGAGTGATGCGCTTTCTTATTACAGCCGAGGGTGGGAGAGATGATTTCAAAGCCTCAAATGGAACCATTTTTTGGATAAAAATGTGCTTCTTTTCGAGTGCGTTGTCTTTATTTTTCCATGGTAAAGAAAAATGTCACACGAGTATTTTAGAGTTATCAAATTTTCCGCGATGAGCTATTACTTTTTGAAGGATGTCATGCATATTTTGTGTCTAAATTTACAGGTACCCCTCGTTAAATTGCAGGTAAAATTACCTGATAAATACAAAAAATCATTTATTAATTTAAGAAAAAAAATCAGAATTTTATCAGGGTGATTTGGCAACGTTTAATTGGTTCCATGGCGTTTTTGCGCAACGCGGCTGGATCTCATATGGTACTTTCTTTTATTGATGTGCTTACAAGTCGGAACTAAGTCGATAATAGAAGTGCTTGGGGGCTCTTTATTCAGTTCTATTTTATGTATGTGTGTGAAGATGTAAAGATAAAGATATGCCTGGCGAATGTTTATAAAATAAGTTAAACATACAGCATTGTATTTAAAAACACTAACTCCGCATCATTTGTTTTGTAAAAAAGCCCCAAAGCATTAGAAAAATGGCCATGAGACAAGTTCGAAAGATTAAAAAAAAAAAAAAATTCAAAGCTTAGAATAGTTCCTTCGAAGTGTTGAAACAACATTCAGATGATTTTATTGTTTGTGATGGTTTCAAAAACTAGTGGATACTCTTTATTGCAGTGTCACAGTGTTGTTTTTCCTGATCTTTCTTATGAACTTCATAATTAACATATAATACACTGGAAAAAAACACATTGGATCTAGAGTCCAGACTCTTGAAAACATTGACAAGAAAAAATACTCTTGATTCAATCAGATTTATAAGCTTAAATCTAAAGGAAATCCGCTCAAATTAAAAGGCTTGATACTTGATTTAAGCAAAAATCCGATTGAATCAAGAGTATTTTTTCTCGCGATGTTTTTAAGAGTCTGGACTCTAGATCCAATGTATTTTTTTCCAGTGTAGTGTGGACCCAACACTATTTTAACACCTTGCTATGGTTATGTCGAGTTGGCACTTCATTTTGATACATTATGATTGAAATGAACTCCTAGGCATCCACTGAGCTCTCATTCAGAGTGAAGTCAACTGTCTCAGAGAGTTGAAGTTACTTGAGAACTCTCGCTATAAGTTTCTCTTTAGTAGTCGATTCGGGGTGTCTTTTGTCTCAGAAGTGACAACATTGATATCGGCACAAAACCAACTCGCTCCATCGAGGCAATCCCACTGTAGCGAAGAAACAGAGAGACGTCAACCTATTCCCCAGGCTGGTTGAGGGAAAATTGATTGGTAGCACAAAGGTCTCGGCTTTTGGCTTTATCAAACCTCACATGAAGTGTCTCAACGAGAGATTCAGCTGACTGACATATCGCGACAAGCGAAGCCTCCGATCCTCACGGGACCAGCCACGACAGGCTCAGCTATTCGCCTGATAAAAAATCCCGGGAAACTCTAAGCAGGAAATAACGAGACAATTTTTTCATGAAATATTTTATCAGTACTTTCCTTCAAAGTAGGGATCGGAGGGTCTGGAACGTATTGCCGCCAAAACAATATCGATGGATATAAGGAACGAAACCACCTATCTGCAAGTGAGTAATGTTGCAGAGCAAATAGAAAACTTCGTCATTTCTGTAATTTTAAGTTCATATTTGCAATTTTTACATACCTACACTACAGCGTCATTGCAGCGTTTCCCTGCAGAATTTGAAAAAAAAACACTTTTTGGAGAAAAACATTTTTTCATGAAATATTTTATCAGTATTTTCCTTCAAAGTAGGAATCGGAGGATCTGGGACGTATTGCCGCAAAATCAGGAATATTTTAAGTTAAAAATGCAAAAAATTCTCCGGGTAAAAATGCAGTTTGTGAGGGGAAATTTGGCAACATTGAAATTCAGTTACGTTCTTTCGTGCGAGAAACGACGATCGTCGCTCTTCTCCCAAAGAAACGTAACTAAATTTCAATGTTTCACATTTTTACAAGGAAAATCTTGGGAGTTTCTTACTAAAAACTTCACTGAATTTTCCTCTGATCTCGCGCAAAAATCAAACAAATTCTAAACAAAAATTTCCCAGGTACATTTTTGTAAAAAATCGAATTGTTTGAGTCAATTTTGCAACCTTGGAGTGGAGTTACGATCCTTCGTACGGGAGACGACGAAGTCTCATTTTCAGACGTCAGTTCAGGACCCGCGCATACCTACAGTATGTACGTTGGGGGGTGAGGCGAAAGCCATCTCTACTTCAATCAATCGAAATTCCCCTCTGCGATTGAGCGTTTCAATGGCACTCGAACCTCCTTCGCATGAGCAAATCGCAAATTTGCACGGGACATTACAAACCCCAACCCGTCCGCGCTGAGGATGTTAATAACTGAGTTTATGTGAAGCTTCAATTCTCGCCTCTCCTATCGGAATCTTATTCGATTAGCAATTTTCGGTTTCGGACGAAATCCGCCATAGAATTATACGCGATGGGTTTCTTGCAAACGTTTACTTGAGCGAAAAGAAGCTTTCTCCCACGGAAAATAGCTTGGATTTCACAATGAACGCAGTGGCGTGGCGTGAATCGTTGACTATCGATATTATTCCATTTAAAGCTATGTAAAAGAATCGATTATGACTAATCAATCCGTGCTTGATCTGTGTTCAAAATACCTCTTCGTGTCTCGCTTCCGAACTTTCTATTGTGCAGATCATTTTTTACGTAAAACTTCGAAGTGAAAACATAGGGCATTTTTGTCGGCCGTTATCATGCAAATTTAATTACCAGTTAAGTTTAATAATTCAGCGAAGCAATTTCGTTGACGCTAATTCTCCCAGTTTGGTATCAGAAAGTCCATCAACTTCTCGTTGTGA
The DNA here is from genome assembly GCF_001854935.1 of Bemisia tabaci. Taxonomy (NCBI): domain Eukaryota; kingdom Metazoa; phylum Arthropoda; class Insecta; order Hemiptera; family Aleyrodidae; genus Bemisia; species Bemisia tabaci. The sequence goes on from NW_017547323.1 coordinate 390,649, forward strand.
ACCCTTACTCATATGACAGTTCACCAATTTGAGATTCAGACCTTCTCATTTTTCTAAGCCGTAGTGGTAGGAATTGGACCAGTAAGCACTTTTACAATGTGATAAGGGCTGGAGAAACGGAGAATTATTTGCAGGCGCAAGGACGCAACTATTTTAACTCGAGTGATGGCCGAGCGGTATCATGAAAATTGAAGGCGATTTGAAAAAGTTTCATTCCTCAATTCCGGACGCTCTTTAAAAGAAGTTTTTGGCAAGTCATGCATTGAAGCAGCGTGCAACATGTTCTGTCTTCAAATCATAGGGAAATGAATCTTATCACGGAAAGTTTAGAAATCAACGCCTAAGCAAGATAAAAGTGTTCTCATTTTATATACGGATGAATGATAAGAAGACAGATATGCACAGATAATGACAGATAAAGACAGATGTATTTGCATGTTCTTACCTTCATTTAGTCCATGCGTTTAAGTTACTCGTAAATATCGTGTTCAGGAGTTGAGTACTGTGAATCATTTTCTAAGTATAATTGGACGTATTTCTGCCAAACGGAACTATGTGCATTAAGACATGAGCCCTGAGACCCACAAGAATATATGCGTAACCGGGCTCATATCATAATGCACATAGTTCTGTTTGGCAGAAATACGTCCAATTGTGCTGAAAAAACTTGTGACTGATTTTCTGGTGAAAGGAAGTATGCTCCTTTTACAGCCTATTTCAAGAAGAACTGCGCCGAAAAAAATATAGTACATTTTGCCATGCTCTGACACAGTGATCCGAGTGTGGTAATGAACACCGGACTCGATGGTAGAATTTACCATGTTATTGGAAGTACCATCAAAATTCTGGTAAATACCGTTATAATTCTAGTTATTTTCACTAAATAGCACCACTGTGTGTACAATTAAGTAGGCTTAGTAGATGCATTTGAAAAAAAAAAAAAAAAACACATTGGATCTAGAGTCCAAACTCTTAAAAACATCAACAAGAAAAAATACTCTTGATTCAATCAGATTCAAGCTTAAATGAAGAACCAAGCCTCTTAATTTGAGCGGATTTCCTTTTGATTTCAGCTCAAATCTGATTGAATCAAGAGTCCTTTTTCTTGTCAATGTTTTCAAGAGTCTGGACTCTAGATCCAATGTGTTTTTTTTTTTCCAGTGAGGCCAATTTCCGAGAGAGGAGAAAATACATGAGCAGAGCATGAGCAAATATGAGGTATACGCATTATCCAACTTTAGCCATGAATACCCAGAGATCATCTGTCAAACCTCAAATCCCAGAGACCTCCGCAGGGACACAATTATCCCCGGATCCCGTGTGCTTGCGGGCCGACTTGGCAACCCGGCCGCCCGCCGTGCGGCCTACCCTTTGCTCATCCGCCATCCCCGTCGATGTAACCCGTCGTAAAAAGGATTAAAAACCTATTTATAACGGGCTCTCGGTCGAAATTAGCACGTAAATGGATCACGAACAAGCCATAACCGGGCCGACTCGTGTTTGTTTATAGGTATCCGCCCCGATTTATGAAATTTAAATGTCCGGCCCTGAGTCTCGATCCTCGAAGTCGATTTTCGACTCGTTGTCGAATGATCTTCATCGAGAAATTCCTAGCAGTTCTGTCGTGCTAAGAGAAAATGACGTATGGACATTCGAAGTCTGCCTTTTCGCTCAGAAAAGATTTTATTTTGAGGAAAGTTTTGAAGACTTTTCCTTGAAAATTTTCAGATATTTTAGATAAAAGTGCGAACAAGATTGTCCGAAAAACTGAAGAAAAATATTTACAATATCCCTTGGAATGGCTGAAATATGGCGACGTATGAAGGATTATGCGGCAAATGATCTTGATCGATAAATCCCTAGCAATACTGCAATGTTAAGAAAGAAGGATGGAGGAACATTCACCAGATGTCGCCAAATGCCCGCTCAGAAAATATTCATTCTCAAGAAAAGTTTTGAATACTTTTTTTTTTGAAAATTTTCAGATATTTTCGCTGGAAGTGCAAACAAACATCGTCTGAAAAAATTGAAAGAAAATTTTCTAAATTTTCCCTGAAAATTTGTCTTTCATTGACTGAAATATGGTGACGTCTGAAGGCTTATACGCGCGGCAAAAGATCTTTATCGATACAGCAATACTGTCTTGTTAAGAGAGAACCGTGTAGTAACATCCAAATGTCACAAAATTTCCTCTCAAAAAATATTTATTTTCGAGGAAAGTCATGAATATTTTACTTGATATTTTCAGACACTTCAGATCAAATCACGAGCAAAATTCTCTGGATATCGGCAGAAAAACTTCCACCAATTTTCTCGAGAATTTGTGAATTGTCTAAGGAAATTCGGAAATGTCTGAAAGGCTCAGACGGCGTTTTTCCTTAGCACGCCAGGTCGCATTATTAATCGATGAAGTTCATTCGATAACGATTTGACGGACACCGGTCACCCGCTCGGTCTGTCAACTCGACGTCGGATCGAGAGTCGAGACTGGCGTCGCGACGCCACCGGGAGACCGACTCCCGTCTCGATTACGGGGTCCGCGTCCCCCGGGGAGTCAAGTTTACTCCCCCGCTTTATCGAGTTCTTTTCGGGATTTACGCGGCACGATTGAAATGGAAAGCTTTCCTGCGTGGATGGTTAAGCCGGTCGCGAGCCGCCATGATTCGATGGCTTGAGTCGGCTTTCAAGGTTAAATTGGACTGCATTTTGCAACTAGGAAATACTACCTCTGCAGGGTTGCCATATTCAGGGAATACCGGGAAAATCGGGAAATGTCGGAGAGTTTTAAAAAATCAGAAAAAATCTGGAAATTTTAGGGAAAATGACGAAAATGTCGGGGAAAAATCGATAGCACCTTTATTTGTTATCTAGCATGGATTTGACGTTTCGGACAACCAATTTTGTTCAAAAACTTTTTCTAATTTTGTCGTTTAAACCATCTAGCATATCTTCAATTGTCAGGGAATTTCACCAAAATGTGTTAGGTGAATCAGGGGAATTTCAGGGAATTTCATTTACTAGATTTGGTGGCAAGTCTGTATCTGGATCACTCGTAAAAGCAAATCTTCAAAGAGAATCTAATAGCTTATTATTTGTTGTCTGAACCGAGTATGAAATTTCTCGAGGTAGCCTGTCGACCGCTGCAAAAATCATGAAAATTGGAAGTTAATAACGGGATTAAGTTTGCACCAAGGTTCTTTAGTGCATAGCAGTGAGACGGAATATTATCATAAACGGAGGAACATTCGTCTAAATCAGTTTGATAGTCCCAAACACAGAAATTTCCGTTAAAATCCACATGGTTGCGTGTCTCGCGCATTCTGAATTTTTAAAATTACACGATGTCAGTGCTTTGGTTTTGGTATGAAAGTTTCAGTAATTGGATTTTTTTAATGCTCTCAATAGCCATGAAACTCAGAGTTTTATAATTCGAATCTGTACTACATAGCTACCATTTATTGCTAATAATTTACATATTATTAGCCATAATGATAAAGGTCACCACTCTCTTAAAATCTCTGGATATATGAACTCAACTTTATTACTCTTAATCGTTATTTTTTTTACGACGCGAAATATTTGTGTCATTAGGGAGGCGTGATTCATTGTTGCCCGGTGTCTTTGAATTTTTGGAGAATTTTAAGGGTGAAGCATTAATATTTAAAGTGAACTTGATCAATTTATAAGTTAATCTCGGAAGTATCCTCTTAATTGACAATTTTTTCCTCGCTTGTTTCAGGTACGTAAGCAGCTTCCTCTTTGAAACTATCATTTCGTTTTATTAATCAAAGGATTGGTGAGTTTGCATATATCTCTATGCATCTCTTGATACTTCAAAAGCATTCTGATTCTGCAATAATGGGTCATAATCAAATGGGAGAAGACTCACGGAGAAAAAAAGGGTTGCAACACTGAACTTCAATACATGACTAGCTCAGTGCCAGGTTTTTTTCAAGTACACTTTTCTTTAGAGAGCTCGTACACGCTAAAAAATTGAAAAGTCAAATTTGCTTCATTTAGGTGCTGAATCTAGAACCTTTCGGTGCCTTCAGTACTACATTTGAGAATTTGATGTGAGAAGATTTAAAATGGACCGCACTTAACTGAAGAGATCCAAATCGATTACATTGATATCAAAAGCCTGCAGCTTCTTCTTGGCTTCGAGAAATACTAAATTGATACACACAGTAAAATTTACACAACAGCTTCCTTCTAAAATTAACCATTACCTTGGCAAAAAGGGAAAACTTTTTGCTATTGTATAAACGTTTTTCTAAGGCAAAGATAAGGATGCAGGATTTTTACCACAATGTAATCGAGTTGATTCCGTATATGCTTTTCTAAATAATTAGTTATTTAGAAAAGCAGAATGGGTCAGTTGCGCTGGTCACATAGTCCTGTTTTGTTGTTTGATTTTTGTAGATTATCTGAAAATAATACGATCTGTCCAAACAGCAACTCTCCACGTTAAACATTAACCGAGATGTTGCACTTTGAAAATTCGTTTAATGACGTCATCCATCGCGGTAGTGAAACCCTTGGTGTCCTCCACCTTGCTTTCATCAGTCAGTGAGACACACATTTGCACTGGTCACTCAGCGTGAACGTGATCACTCAAAAATCGGACGAAAACAAGGTGGAGGAAATCAATTGTGTCACTACCGCGATGATGGGCGACGTCATAGACCGAATTTTCCAAAGCACGATATCTCGGTCAATACTGAACGTAGAAAAGTGTTGTTTGGACAGATCCTATTATTTTTAGCTAATTTTCAAGAATCACGCATCAAAGCACGATTCTAAGACCAGCGCAACTGACCTGTTAAATTATTCCAACGCAAATCTGACTCAAGGAGATAATTTTCCGTCGACTAATTTTTGATTCGTCGTGCTGAATGGAGAGAATGATCCTTTCATCGCGGGACCGGGATGACTGCAGTCATCACCCGGTTTCCCGGAAACGAAGATGGCGGACGAGGAGAAGGAAAACAAGGCGGAAATGCTCATAAAAGAGCGCGTCACAAAGTTTAGCCTTGGGGTTTTAACATGATAATTCAAAGCCCTCCCGACTTGGTAATACATGAAGAATGTTAGTTTGTTTTCTCGGCGGTCGCGGTCGGCCAAAAACTCCTCTCAAGAACGGCGCCGCTTGCCAAGAAACCGGCGCATATCTGTGCCATGAATGAAAAATTTAAACTCCCCGGAAGAACCGCCGCGCGGAGAGAGCCCAACTTAGCGACTCCGAGTAGACCAAGTTGCCGCATTTCAAAATCAAGTTCGCATGGCTTTACATCCTGTTAAATACTGGGTGTCCTCTGGTCCTTTGGTGTCCTCTAGTTAGGATTTAAATTATTATTTTTCTTTAAAATTCGAAGATAATTAACATTCTTATGTTACTTATTATTCCTATAATTTCAATGAGTACTGGAAAAACAAACACATTGGATCTAGAGTCCAGACTCTTGAAAACGTCGACACGAAAAAATACTCTTGATTCAGTCAGATTTAAGCTTGAATCAAGAACCAAGCCTCTGAATTTAAGCGGATTTCCTTTTGATTTAAACTTTAAATCCGATTGAATCAAGAGTCCATTTTCTTGTCAATGTTTTCAATAGTCTGGACTCTAGATCCAATGTGTTTTTTTTCCAGTGAGTGCTGAAGTTATTAAAGGGTCAGAACTCACAAAGTTTGGTGTGTATACCAAAAGGTCTCTTTTTGTTTAAATAGTTATCAACAAATTTTAAAGTCTAAGACGGACCGAAAGTATCAATTGTGTACAGGAGATACTGCAAACCTAGCAAAATTTTCGAGTAAAATTGGTGAGCTCAACGTTATTGACGCACAGAGACATGGACTGATAAGGAAGGTACAGGTTGTATAGAAATACTTTCCGTTCCGAGTAGAGTACATATATGTATAGGAAGAATATGGATCCGTCGGAATATGGAGTTCTCAGGGCCAAAAAGAGCAGAAAACCTTTGAAAAAAAAAATGTCACTGCCGATCTGCAGATTCCAATATCAAACCAAAATGGCAAACATTGTTCATCAAGGAGCTTTCTTTCGCAAAAATGAGTAAATTTGTGCAAAAACTAAGTCAAATACGTGTTTTACAATGATAAATCGTGACAGTTGTAATAATAAATCACTCTGGGTATAGTTAGAATTCATAGATCGGCTGCCCTTTAGGGCCCTAAGAGCTCCATCATCCAACCTCAAAACCGCCATGTCTGTATTCTCCTCAAATAGGTACTCTTGTTCCGGGCTTAGAGACCGAGAGTTCTGGGTGCCGGAATCGGAACTTAGACTGCTTCGAGTTCGGTGCCTGCAACAACGGATGCTACATCCGGAACTTTCGGCCTCTGAGCCAGGAACAGACGGTATGACTACACAGTCCTAAAATTCGGCTCTCACAGCTGAAGTTTTTTTTGGGGGAAGGACATATATACATGGGTCGCTTTTATAGCTCTCTCTGGCGCTTTGCGACGCCTAATCGCCTCAAAACTCGATCTTCCCACAATCCATCAGGGAGTTGACAAACCCTCATCTCATTTAACACCCCCTGTCGCCACTCTCTCACTGGACGTCCTCCTCGTCCCCTCCGAGGAGGATTCCAATCAAGCATCTTCTTTGGCAGCTTCTCTTCCGTCATCCTATTAACGTGACCGTACCAGACAAGCTGTTTGGTCATGACGTCGAGCACGATGTCATTTTCGACTTCCATGGCATGACGTACTCTCTCACACTGAAAAAAAATTCTCGGCGTTTTTACCAAGGTCCGTTCGTACCAAACCATCTCACTTTTTTTTTACCAATTATTGGTAATTTTACCAAGACAGACTGGTGAGTTTACCTAAAAACCGGTATTTTTACTGTTTTTTTTCAGGTAAGAATACCACTTTTATCGGTAATCCACTCCCGGTAACTTTGCAATTTTATCTTGGTAATTCTACCACAGTCGATAAAAAATATTGGCGTTTTTACCAAGGTCCAGTAAAATTATCGAGAAAGTTCAATAATTTTACCGAGATTTCTCGGTAAAATTACCAATTCCATAAATGGTAATTTTACCAAGAAAAAACTGGGACCAAATAGAACCCTGAATTCTTGGTAATTTTAGCCTTTTCCCAGTAAATACACCGAGATTTTTTTTTCAGTGCATTACGGATCCGATCTTGGGTGTCCATACTTCTCCTATTTGGGTACCCTGGGGGAAAGAGTTGATTTTTGGCAAAATCCGGCAACACAGGGAGATGAGGCGAAGGCCCGGGGTCACGGAGCAAAACGGCGGCAATTGTCTAGAGGAAGTCGAAGCAGGCACAGCCCAAGACTGAGCAGACTTTTCATAACCATATTTCCACGGTTTCCACGGCGAATGCTGCCTCGCCTCGCGACTGCCCGCTCCGGGGAAAAATCCGCGGGGTTCCCGGCTCGGCCGCCAGATGTCGCAACCGGGCGCGCCTTTCCAGCGACGCACTCCCGCGGCGGGCAATTTATTCCCGCTCTTGCTCATTGTCATCGTTTTACAAGACCCGGCGATAAGGTTCGCCGCCGGCGAGGCCCCAGAAATTGGGCCGTGCTAATTCGCGCTCGCTCTTCTGCGCTGATGCATCGAGCTAGATAAAAAGTAAAGGAATAGTGGCTAAGTTGTGTCGGGATTTCGGTGCGGGAACCCCCGCGAGTTGATTCTTGAATCGTTAACGAATGAAATTCGACAACCGAAGTTTATGTCGGCTGCACTGAGCAATAACCAAGTAACTCTGTGGCAAAACTGCAAAAACATGTGCATCTGTTTGCAATGCTGCAGACTTCCTGTCGTAATTTATTTTTGAAAAATGTTCAAAGGCATCCCTCGAAAATCTCCTTGATTTCTCTCCTCTGTATAAAAAATTGTCTTAATATTTTTGCGCAATAAAATCAGTTCATTCCTATTTTGTCACCTTCCGGCCAAAGTATCACAAGCGCCATGCGAAGTTTTAAAATTTCCGCAACCATTTTATTTTTTTACAGAGAAATTGTTGGTTAAATCTGTTAGAAAATTTCACTGAATTTTATTGGTAGCACAAAGACAATTCAGTGAAATTTTTGGACAGCTTTGTTGAACAATTTCTATGAAAAAACAAAAAATGCAATGATGACGGGAATTATTAAACGTCATATGGCGCTTATGATACTTTTGCCGGGAGGTGACGATTTGATGACCTACCATGAGAGCGGGGATTTTGTAAAACCGCAAACGATGTTTGCGTTTCTGCAGTTTCACTGTTGATATCTTGTGCCGTTTCAATCATACATGGTCCAGGGACCAATTGAACTGCGTTTAGCAGAAAGAAACCAAGCCACATCAGCTATTGCCAAATTTGACTGGGCAATTCGGTTTTTTATCAGAGAACGTTTGTGCGGATTTCTTTGAAAATTTAAAGAAATTCGCTTCGCACTATGCAGAAAATTCACTGAAATTTGTCCTAAAACCCTCACAACCGTTTTCATGTACAATATCAACAAACCCAATTAAATTGATATGTCTTGGCTCCTCTCTACTTAACACGGTCCAGTTCTTAACATGTCTCCTTGTTCATTGGTGGCTGCTTACGAGTCGCTTACGGTAATTTTCAATATATTCAACGTGCCCCCGTAAACCTCGAACGCGGGAACATGTGAACGTATTTTTGCCAAACGGAACTATGTGCATCATGACGTGAACCCTGTCGAGCGTACATTCTTATGTGTCTCAGGGCTCATGTCTTAATGCACACAGTTCCGTTTAGCAGCAATACGTCCATGCTTTGTGATAGTTTAAACCTCAACTTGCGTGTAAAGCAACAACCACACAACTCCAAGGAACAAACCATTACTAAACGCGGTTTTCGCTCGGCATAACTAACAGTGCAACGGCCCATTATCAGGGGTGAGGGAGGAGGGGTGCATGATGCAGCGAAGCAACGGTGATGCAAAGCGAGAGGAGGGAGCCGGCACGTAAAGGAGGAAAGATTATTTTCGGAGCCTTTGTTTCGGGCGAAACATTTTAGTTATGCGCGGTGTAGCGCAAGGGAACTTTGCTATTCCGGGCGGGCGGCGGAGTCCCGAGTCTGAGACGCTCGCCGCGGATCCATGACTCATTGGAAAATGCTTAGCGCGACTCCTGCCAAAACAGAACCCGAGCAGATTACTCCGGGATGCGCTACGTTCTTGGCTACGGCTCTCAGGTTCACCGCCAGAATTGGGTCGATCATTTCGGAAAGGGGCCAATGGACCACTACTGCCGTGTTAAGGAAAAACGCCTTATGAACCTTCAGGCGTTGCCAAATTCCCCCGGATTAAACACAAATTTCCTGGTAAACTTATGAAGATTTTCCTTCGAATTTTACAGTCATATCTTCCCTGAAAAATAAACTTTTTATTGAAGGAAATTTGGCAACTCTCGAATGTTCATACGGCGTTCTTCCTTAGCACGGCAGACTAGACAAGGTACGAAGCTAAGCATCCTGATACATGGACTGCATTTTGCAAGAAGGAACCAAAAGCATTGCAATGTTGCTAAGATTGTGCAACTTCTCTTGTCTTGGAGGAAAAACCTGGTCATCTATAAACATTTTCTATTTCACACGCTAAAAACTGTAAAAATAAGCCTTGAATTGAACAACACCATTTTATTTGTATTTGAATGAGAACCAAGGTTTTGTTTTGAATATTTATTAATGAATTGCTTAGAGCGACTTCTGCCAAACAGAACCCGAGCAGATTACTCCGGGATGCGCTACGTTCTTGGCTACGGCTCTCAGGTTCACCGCCAGAATTGGGTCGATCATTTCGGAAAGGGGCCAATGGACCACTAGATACGGCACGAAGCTGAGCATTCTGATACACGGACTGCATTTTGCAAAAAATGAATCAAGAGCACACTGGAAAAAAAACCACATTGGATCTAGAGTCCAGACTCTTGATAACATTGAAAAGAAAAAATACTCTTGATTCAATCAGATTTTTGCCTAAATCAAAAAGAAATCCGCTCAAATAAGAGGCTTGGTTCTTGATTTAAGCAAAAATCCGACTGAATCAAGAGTATTTTTTCTTGTCGATGTTTTTAAGAGTCTGGACTCTAGATTCAATGTTTTTTTCCAGTGCATTGCAATGTTGCTAAGATTGTGCAACTTCTCTTGTCTCGGAAGAAAAACCTGGTCGTCTATGAACATTTTCTATTTCACACGCTAAAAACTGTAAATTGAAGACAAAACTTTACCATGTAAATTTCATATTTTTGCATGATTACAGTAATTTTATTGCAAAGGATGAAGTCGCACAACTTTAGCAACATGGCAATGCTTCTGGTTCCTTTTTGCAAAATACAAACCACATGTCATAAAAAAAATTGGACGTATTTCTACCAAACAGAACTATATGTGCGGGTGGAAAAGGTGGGGTTTGCTCGTGATGAGCTGGATAAGAAATGATGCACAAGTTTGCGTGATTCCTTTTGCTGAAATGGAAAAAAGGGATTTAAATTTCACCAAACAGAACTATGTGCGACAAAATTTGGTTTTTCTCAATTAAATTCGTTCGGATTTAACTTGGAGACCATTTTTTTTAAAAAAAGGCATCGTTTTGGTATCGTTAAGTTTAAGTTAAAAAAACGATAGCAAAACAACGTTTCTTTGACTCAAAAAAAAAAAAAAAAACTGACTTTAAGGTAAATCTTTAAAGGAGTTTAAAAATTAGAGCCTAACGTAGAGCGGAGTGGCATGCTGCCGGCGCGAAACTCACTGGCGCCTCCAAAACCTAACTGGATACTTCACGCATTGCGCAATGCTTGAAGTATCCATTTAGGTTTTTAGGCGCTGATGCGGGATCCACGCTGGCTGCCCGCCCGCAGTGCCGCAGCGTGCCACGGCGCCTCAAACAACTATTTCACAACAGAGATATTGCATAGTATTATACGATATTGAAAGTGCTCCAACATGTTAAGAATCACAGGCGCCCTTCGAAATCGAAATCCTTCTGGTGAGATGGAAAAGCGGGATTTAAATTTCACCAAACGGAACTGTGTGCGACAAAATTTGGTTTTTCTCAATTAAATTCGTTCGGATTTAACTTAGAGTCCATTTTTTAAAAAAAAGGCATCGTTTTGGTATCGTTAAGTTTAAGTTAAAAAAACGATAGCAAAACAACGTTTCTTTGACTCAAAAAAACTGACTTTAAGGTAAATCCGCACGGATTTAACTTTAAAAAAAAAAAATTGAGGACAAGGAACGACGCTTTAAGTCATAATAATTCTCAATAAATTTTGTATTCAGAGATACTTAATTACTATCGACCAAATTTTCATAATTATTTAAATCTAAGTTCTAGTAGTAGTTTCATCTAAGTTGTGTTTCATAACAAAATAAATGTGTGAAATTAAAGATTACTTCACCAAGATTTTAGATCATAAAAATTAAAATTATACCAATGGCATACTCTGTTACTTAGGATAATAGCTACAATTGTCATAAAAATGGTATAATTATCATAATTGAATGAAAAATGAAATCGATAAAGAGAAAAAAATATGGCGGACACCCTGTAGGAGGAAGTTGCCAGTCACGAGAACGGTGGACTGGAAGTTATGAGAGCGCGGGCGTGGGTCCACTTACGATTATTGCGGTCGAGTCGAGTCGTTCAATCAGAGTTAAAAAGTGGTGGGCAGTAGCGCCGGTGCCCGGTTAAGGTGGGTTGCGGAAGTTCAAGACGACGACCGCCGCGCGGACAGAATTCGCCGCCGCCTCGGAATGAATTAGGAGTTTCGCAGGGCCGGACAGGGACAGGGAAACCGGGACGGAATCCAGAGCCAGACCGAACGGTGCACCCAGGAACGCGCAGGAATGCCAGAAGTTGGGCGCCGCACCGTGGGCTGGAAACTGGAAAGGGACCGCTTGCGGAACGAAAATTATACATTTCAGCTAATGGAGGTTTAATGGGTAGAGTGGGCTGATAATAGGCAACTTATGCGAGTGGATTCGGTCGAATTTTTCAACCGGATAGGCACGGTTGCAAACCCAAAGAGAAAAAGGCTGTGGTGCTGTCAATAACTTAACCTGGCTGATTGATGAATTTTGGCCAACGTTTGCGTCCATCTACTTTTCAATCCACCTCGGGAGGTGGGTCGAGAATTTTGGTTGTGTAAATTAACGCAATCAGGATCATTTTCGTACTTCCATTGCATTCTTATTTGTAAAATTTCGATAGTAAGAAAATATACAAACTCATTTTTTCGTCTTTGTTGCACGAGATGAAATTCATTTCTTAACTTTTCCGAACAATGTGAAATCATTTTGCCTTATTTTCATGTAATTGGCATCATGCATTACTTTATTCTGCTCCTTTTAACAGTAAAAATACATCTTCTGGAATGACAATTGGAAACCGAATATTCGCCTTCAATTAGCCGGCTATGCAAAATGACTGTCGTGACGCACGAATAGTGGTATCAAAATTTTACATGGAGATTACCGCAGTATGTTGAAGGCGTTGCTCTTAATTTTCATAATCGAGCAGTGTTCCTTCCTCACCTTATATTGTTGCCACCTTATATCGCCTGCGTTGCCGTTGGCATTGCCGTCAGACGTTGTCATACTTCTTCAAATTAAAAACAAATTAATTGTAAAAATTGTGATCATTATACTTCAACATTTTCATGCAATTTTGTTTGCAATTTAATCTAAAAATTTCAATGACAAATTTGCATAACATTCCTCAACAATACATCTATTTCTTGAAAAATTGGCAACTCTCGAAGGATCATACGGCGTTTTTCTCTCAGAACGCCAATGTTGAGATAAACAATTTTCACATTTAGGCATCGAAACTAAGGTCGAGGCTGACTATCCGTCTTCAGGGTGTCTACAAGTCCGGAAATGGTACTGATTTTTTAAAAGCGGTCCGAGAGTGCTGAAAAAGTACGGAAATTCCGCTAGAAGGTCCGAAATTTTTCACTTTAATTTGTCGCAATTTGAGAGAGAATTCAAAATGTTGAAATTTCTTGAATTTCGTCAAATGGAGGTACTGAAAAAGTACTAAATTTTTCCGTCGAGGAGGTACTGAATTTCTCGGAAACGTTCTGAAAAAGTTCTGTTAAAGTACTGATTTTTTGCCAGTCCGTTTTAGCACATTGGAAAAAACCACTTTGGATCCAGAGTCCAGCCTGCTGAAAACATTGACAAGAAAAAATACTCTTGACTCAATCAGAATCTAGCTTAAATCAAGAACCAAGCCTCTTAATTTAAATGGATTGCGTTTGGATTCAAGCGAAAATCCGATTGAATCAAGAATATTCTTTCTTGTCAATGTTTTTTAGAGTCTGGACTCTAGATCCAATGTGTTTTTTTTCCAGTGTGTTTTAGTAGACACCCTGGTCTTCGATTCCGGAAGCAGCCCACTTTGCGACGGAAATCTGAGGAGCTCCTTGGGAGAATCGGCGAATCCGCCGAGCTAATAGCTTTATTAATCATCTCTCATCGTTAACCAATTGCTTATTAACTCGAGTCCGTTCCGCAGTTCATACCTCTCGGACCTACCCCCCCTCTCCGCCGCATCCCCCAACTCCCATCGTCTCCCTCTTTTACGAATTATTCTGCGGTCGAGGGGCCTCTGCCATCGCCACGACAACTCCGGAATCTCTAATAAATCCGGAGCGAGGATTCTTGGCGAAAGATCACGTCCCTCAAGTCCGCAGATAATTGATGCAACGAAAACAATGCTGCGCCGAGCATGTCCGATCCTGATTTCGGCGCGTTTTTATGTAAAGACGTAACAGCGTTTTGTTATGAGCCTTGTTCTTCGATGCTAAAGAAGAACGTCGTATACCGCCGAAGCTCCGATAAATTGGATTGCGTTTTGCCAAAAAGAAATGAAAGCATTCCAGTCTCGCTAAGATTGTGAAACTTACTTTACCTTGCAAGTATAAACTGATCATCGGAACAAGTTTTATGTTTACTCCCAAAAAGTTGAAAATTCCAGACAAAATTACCTCTGTAAATATAATTTTTTGCCTGATTCCGGTAATTTCATTGCGAAGAATGTGATTTACACAATCCCAGGAACATTGGAATGCTTCCGGTTCCTTTTTTCAAAATGCATCTCAATTATCTCTACTGAATAATCGGATTGTATTTTGCAAAAAGGAACCATGAACATTCCAATGTTCCTAGGATTGTGCAACTTACATTCTTTGCAATACTACTACTGGAATCATGCAAAAAATTAAATTTTCATAGGTAATTTTCGCCTTGAATTTATAGTTTATTGAGAGTTAATACAAAACTTTTTAGATGATCAGTTTATATGTGCAAGGTAAAAAAATTGCACAATCTTAGCAACAGTGGAATGCTATTGGTTCCTTTTTGCAAAATGCAATCCAATTGATCGGCGAAAACTAGACTACAAACGACAATTTCGTGGATCGCATTGAGCAAAAAGGAACCAGCGTAATTACAGTGTTTCCAGAACCGTGCAACTTTTCCTTTTCTTTTAAAAATACTTATTGTATGCACAATATTACAATTTACATGATTATGTCCCTTAAACAATTGTTTGCTGGGGAGCCAGAACTATTTGTTTTTATGAGAGATATTAGGATCGCATTGTGTGTGCAAATATTTCAAAATCATGAGTTGAATAACGTTGATTCCGCAAGTTTAAAATTGGAGCCTAACGTAGAGCGGAGCGGCATGCTGCCGGCGTAAAACTCACTGGCGCCTACAAACCTAAATGGATACTTCACGCATTACGCAATGCTTGAAGTATCCATTTAGGTTTGTAGGCGCTGATGCAGGTTCCGCGCTGGCCGGCCGCATTCAGCAAAAAGCAACCAGCGTGATTATAGTGTTGTATAAATGTTGCATATTCATACTTATCTAAAAAATCTCTCAGAATAGACAATTGTTTTTTCTTCCCACCCGAAAATTGTTAGTTTTAAAGAAAAGTAGTGGTGTAAATTTGAATACTATACATTTATTAAGTCTGTTTAGAGGGAAAGACGAAGTTGCACGATTTTGAAAACTCTGTAATCGCTCTGGTTCCTTTTTGCTAAATGCGATCCCTTTTAGACTCTTAAACCGAACAATACTGCCGTGCTAAGGAAGAGCGCCGTATGAACATTCGAGAGTTGCCAAATTTCCCTTGATAAAACATGAATTTTTGACAACATTCATGCATCATTTTCTTTAAAATTTCCAGATATTTGAGATTAAATTCCGTACAAAATTGTCTGAAATTTTCTGAAAATAATATTTGCAATTTCCCCAGTAAATTCGGTTTTTATTGAAGGAAACTCGGCAACGTCTGAAGGCTCATACGGCGTTCTTCCTTAGCACGACAGAATACTGTCGATATTGAACACCGTACATTCGGTTCATATGACCTAACTTTTCTTCTCCGTCCATAGCTTCGGTCGGAGGCTCATTTTGTACTAATTACAACACAGAGACGTAGATAAACAAATACGTTGTTCTCATCTCAAGTCGGGGCGAAACGAAGCTGGCAACAAGTGGAGGTGCCGGCGGGAGCGGAGGATGGCAAAATTGAAAGCGGAAACCCATTTACAGGAATCTATTCAGACCCGCTCGCACTCGGCACTCGGCGCCGGCATTCCTCCGGAGAGGGGAACGCTACGCAGAAACCCTTGTTTATGATCGCGCTCTGATCGAATCCAACAAGGAACATATCATGTGTTCATAAAAGCCGGAATTGAGTCGCGCGCGATAAAAAATAAATAAATATCCAATAGAACGCCAACTCAACATGTATTGTTTCCGACACGTGTTCCGCTGTTCTTACCACATCTCCGAGCGTGCCGTTACGGATAAAACTGAAACCGCGTAACTGACTTACAGTTCGAACGGAGTTTCGCGGTTTTTGTGATCGGAACCTTTCCCGAATCTTCTTACGCACGTTGGCTCAACGCGAGAATGTGATTCTGCCGGATCCTAACGCCCCGGCTCGGGTTTTCGTACCTTCGGAGGATATTAGATAATAAATCGCGTCCACGCAAATGTTCCCCTGGCCCATGTGGCGTTTTGTGGGGAACTTGTATCGTTTTGAGATCCTACTTTTTCTCATTTTGTATGATTTAAGCCGGAGTATCTACATAGCTGCCGTGGTAGCGAAGAGAGCAGCAAGTGCGAAATGAAGTTTTGAGAAAAAGGCCTCAGAAACGTTTGACCGGAAAATTTTAATGAAAGAAGCCTCCTTTCTTTGTCAAATTGTAATAGATTAAAAATCGACCGATTTTTTCCCCATCAAATTCAATGAGAATAATCCATGAAATGTGTGCATGCAAAAATTTCAAAATCATGAGTTAAAAATTCTACGAGTTTAAAAATTAGAGCCTAATGTACAGCGGAGCGGCATGCTGCCGGCGTGAGACTCACTGGCGCCTACAAACCTAACTGGATACTTCACCTATTGCGCAATGCTTGAAGTATCCAGTTAGGTTTGCAGGCGCTGATGCGCGTCCCGCGCTGGCCGGCCGCCCGCAGCGCCGAAGCGTGCCATGGCGCCTTAAACAGCTGTTTCACAACCGAGGTGTTGCATAGTGTCATACGAAATTGAAGGAGCTCCAACATATTATGAATGACAGGCATCCTTTAAGAGTATGGAGCTTTCCTCGCAAAATAAATCAAGATACTGCGGCACAAAAAGAGAGCGGTTGTCCAAAAACGCACTAAGCCCTTATTTAATTTTTAATTATTAATATCCATATTTAATAACGTTTAACGTGATTTTTTTTAATTTCATCAGGGAAAATAGAAACTCAATTTGGGCAAAAATATCCCTGAGTATACCGTCAAGAAGATTTTTTTGTAAATCAAGAATAAAATAGCTGAATGAAAGCAGATTTCTGCCTGACGTAAGTGACTTTCTGAATATATAAGTATCTTTTCGTTTTTAAACAATCATTATAATCTTTGTTGATTCATTAGGAAATCTTCTCGGCGGCATATTTGAGCTATTTCTGCTTGAATCAAGTCACTTTTTCCTCTTATATAGTTCAAAAATCATACGGAACGTTATTGAATACAGATACTAGCACTCAGTAAGTTTTTCGACTACCGCTCTTTTTTTTTCGCCGTTACCCGATTTAATTTTCCCTGCTTATTAAATAGATTCTGACCTAACTCGAGGTTGAAAATCACTTATCTAAGCAATTCAATCAAGTAAGAAAAAGTTTCGGACTCGGAGATGAATGTTACTCACACATATTGACAATGTTTATCAGGAGATTTCGCAATCGGGAGTTCCTCTCTACAGGATTCGATGGAACAAATCCAGGGCTTTGGGCAGACGATACACCAGCTGTTTCGCCCGTGCATCGCGATAGGGGATTAAAATACCAAAAACTGGAACGTCCCGAATGATAAGTTCCAGACTAACCCCGCCCCTCCCTCCTCCGACGGTCGTGTAATGCATGTTTCAGTAGTTTTTAAGCCGGCAACTTAATTCGGAAGTTCCCGGTGATAAATTCGCCGAATCGGCTCGAGCTACGTCACGTTCGTGCAAATCGAATGATTGACTATCGGGGGCAGCACAGGTGTTTCGAACCGAATCGCCCGAACATCAAGGCTCCCGTTTGAAGGAAAAACGCCGTGGGAACTTTCCAGGGTTGCCGGTGGTCTGGAAAACCGGGAAATCAGGGAAAGTCAGGGAATTTGCGACGACCAGGAAAAGTCAGAGAATTCGTGGGAAACGGAAAGGATGGTAACGTTCAGTGCGCGATTTGACTCGCGTAAACTATACTGCGTTTTTATGAGCGGGAAGTTTGAATTTACGCGTCAAGAAAAATTATACGTGAAAGTCAACGTGAAATTTTGGTTAAGGAACATGTTGAACGCTCCACTTCGTAGCTTGTCTAAAGGTCCATTCAAGGACGTGGCAAGCTTTGCGATACATCGATTGATCTGCCATTTAAACCTATTGAAAAGGGTCGATAAATGGAAAAGGATCGAGGATGTTCGCAAATAACACGTTATTAAATGATCTTTTACCATAGCTTCAAATGGGGAAATATCGATAATCGATCAATCATGCACTGAAAATAGAATATGTTAGATTCTATCATACTTTGACATATAGATACGAGTATGGTGATAAACACCAGACCCTGTGGTAGCATTCACCATTTTATGCAGAGTATCACCAGAACTCTGGTGAATACTATCTTAATTCTGGCTATTTTCACTAAACCGTATCACTGTGTAAAAAATCAAGTAGACTCATAGTAGATGCTATCATACTTTTTTTCGGTGTGCTACGTTACTGGGACAGTGAGTTCATTTCACGGAAAATTCCCGAGAATTTCAATGGAAAAATATCCATTACTCTCCTCTAAAATGAACATTTCATCGGAGGAAATTTGGCAACTCTCGAATGTTCATACGACGTTTCTCCCCAGCGGGGCAGAATGAGGGAGCAGATGCATGGGAGGCACGAGAGCCCGCCGGCAAATTGAGCGGCGGTGAAAACACTCCTGGAGCAGCAAATTGATTGATTGATTAAACTCTTTATTATTTACCGTCCTTAAGTTCCGGCCCCGGAGCGCTTACGCGTACTGCACCTGGACGTAGACTTGGACTTGGGGAGGGGGGAGGATCCAAAATAAGACGGTGGTTATATTGCCCTGCTAAAAGAAGACGCCACACAAACAGTCCAATGTTGCCAAAGTTACTTTGATGAAAAGAGTAATACATAAAATAAAGGTAAATATCTGAAAATCACGGAAAAGCAGGCGGAAAAAATATGTCAGAAAGTGTGTGATATTCGGAGTAAGTTTACTGCGGAACCTATTATGCTTTTTTTTAAGAAAGATAAGTGTGAAAAGAAAAAAAATGTTAAAAAGAAAATAATGTTTAAAAAAATGTTAAAAGAAAAATAGAAACATCGAGCAATATGAATAAGGGATGGGATCAGCTCCGCAGTGAAGCAGAGTTCAGTGTCCAACCACAAGTAAGAGTTCATTACGCTCTATGAAAGCGTACCGTAGTTCACTCCGTATTATTACTCGATTTCACAACCAGTTTGAAGTTGGAACTTTTCTGGGAAACTTTTACTGAGGAACGCTTAACATTTATGAATAACACACGGTGATCCCCTACATTTTGGAGAACCATTATGAGCGTTTTCAGGAATTTTTCCGAGAGTTTTCGTTCCCATTCCTATGGCACTGTTTATGACATCATTTCTTCAAAAGCCTCTTGAACGCAAAGAGGAAAATGAGAGGATGGTGGAATTTTCCAACATCTTGAAAAGATGTGGATGACGTAGGTGGGTAAAGACTTTTGATCCATCAATTTTCTTGAAAATGGTGTGCGTATGGTTCATGGAAAGTCATACTTTCAAAATTGTCTATTAAGTACATTTCTTGTCGTCTTACGCCAAAAACTACAGACATTACGTTCTTTTTTCCATAATTTGAAATATGGATTTTCCTGGAGTATTTACGTCAGACTGTACTCACCTCTCTGTCACAGTGTAAAAAAATCGGAAATTCCCACCTCCTCTTTTTTTCCTCATGCCTTGAAGGCCTCGTAATCAATGCGAAAAGCATACGGAAAGTTACCGGGAGTTTAAGTAATGACTGTAGATACGGCCCTAATACGCACGGCCGAAAAACGCAGCTGACGGCGAGAACCCGGGCTCCTCAAGTCTATCCTCCCCTTATCAGTTTAAAATAATGGCGGAGGGTGTGAGGAGGTAAACTCGGGAATTTCGAGGAAGGTCGCTTTCCCTGATATCAACCCCCAACGTGCGGGTAACAAGATTAGGAAACGTCATGTGATCGGCGGTGTTAAACACGACGAATGAGCGAGGAGGAAGAAGAAGAAAGAAGAAAGAGGAGGGGGGGGAGGAAAAACGCGCTCCTCACTGCAGTGTTACCAAATTGATGAACACGCCAAGAAGTTTAAGACAAATTGGATGACTCCGAGTATGTATGAGGCCCCCCGGAAAAATCTAAATACGTCCTTTTTCACTGTCTTCCTCCGCCGTTTTCGGGACACCTGAGCCGCGGAGATATTTTGGGCCGGCGGGATGAGTATCTTCTCGGGTATTTTGGGAGATGAGTTCCTCCAACTTTCCCGCCGCGGTTGTTTGTTTTTTAGACCCGGCGAAATTTTGAGGAAAAAATCCACACCCACGGACAGACTAGAATACTTAGCCAATAGAGTACCGATGAGCCTCTTTTCCGGGATCTAAATAATTCTCGTTTTAAAGGTCAGAACGAGCGGCAAGGTAAAGACAAGCAAAATGTAATTTAGATGCTTAAAAATAGTCGCTCTTAAGTTAAATTCTTGAAATTGCTTACCCTCTGGCGCTAGAACGATCACAGTGGCGAAGCACGAATGATCGATTATCGATATTTTCCCACTTGAAGCTAAGGTAGAGAATCCGTTATTAAGGTGCTCATTGCGAACACCCTGTTTATCGATCATTTTTCATAGGTTTAAATGGCAGATGAATCGATATATCGCAGAGCATGCCATGCCACTGAACGATCACATTTCCCCAGAGAAATTTTCTTCATTTTTATGTGGGTATGAACGTGTCTGTGAGTTTTGGACAAAATGTTTGCCAAAGAACGGAAAACTCCAAAACAATTTTTTTTTTAAAAATATACTTGTTTTGTGGCTTTCGACCAGTTTTATTCTTAAAATTAAGTGCCAAAATATAAATATTGGATTATCATCGTATATGGATTCTAAAGATGACTCGTAGATTTATTCGTATTTTATCATTTTTCAAAAACTGAAATTTACTTTTGTACGTTTTTCTCGTAAAAAAAATGAGTTGATGTTAATTTGCCTTTCAAAAATTGAGTTTCGCAAATGACTCGACAGATCTTGGAAGTAATCTGAAGAACTGAGTATTAATAGGATGTAGGACATATTCGACTCACGAATCAGCTCAATCGCTGAGAAAGCCGACAAAGCTGTAAAAAAATAATGGATAAATAGGCCAAAAACCAAGTTGTACCTAAAAATGACGCATGACTCAGGAGACTTTTTTTTATAACCAACCCTTGAGAATTTGTATTCTGGCTCATACTTCTTGGCCACTTTTCTATTGAGAGAGTTAATCTGCACGCGGTTATATTTAGAACCTTTTAATCAGGGGGAGAATAAAAATACGAACAGAGTCAAATGGGTTCACAGAACAACCCCTGCGTGAGCGTTTAGTTCGGTTAGAGTCTCGAATAGTCTTGTCATAAAGATACGTTACTTAGGTTCATTTAATCTCATTTTGTAACGCTTTTGTACCTAGACTGAGTGTATTAGAAAGAAGAACATGAAAACGAAGACTTTGTAAAATCACGTATTTGTAGAGGGTGACGAATGCCATGACACGTCGTTTCTAAATTTAAAAGGCTCTCGTTTCTCACCGAGTAAATGATCTCATGTACAATCCCCCCTCCCCCCCCCCAAAAAAAAAAAGAAAATTAATGAAGTGGATTGAATGGAGCCACTCTTTTAAATCATAAGAGAAAATTTAGCCTTGATACATTCTTTTATAAGTTTATTCTCCTACGAGGCCTTTCGATTACAAACAATCAACATCAGGCATGACACTTTGTCACATGTTGAATTGGTCACAAATGTTTGGTTTACCAAAAAAAAAATACCAAAACATATAAAAAATATCATACTTAAAATTCGACAATGACTGATAATAATTCTGATTATATTGATCTTTACTCTTTTACCCTCTAGTGTTACCTTTCTGATCATTGTAGTTTGTAAACATAATTACATACTGTCGAAGTTTTAGTATGATGCTTCTTCTACATTTTGGTATTTTGCTTTGTGGTAAACCAACCACTTATGACCCATTTAACATGTGATATAAGTCCTGCCTGATGATGTTTGTTTGTAATCGAAAGTTCTCATAGCAGAATAAACTTATAAAAAAATTATCAAGAGTGTGATTCTGCCGGATCCTGACGCCCCGGCTCAGGTTTTCGTACCTTCGGAGGATGTTGGATAGTAAATCGCGTCTACGCAAATGTTCCCCTGGCCCATGTGGCGTTTTGTGGGAAATTTGTATCATTTTGAGATCCTACTTTTTCTCATTTTGTATGATTTAAGCTGGAGTATCAACATAGCTGCCGTGGTAGCGGAGAGAGCAGTAAGTGCGAAAATGAAGTTTTGAGGAAAACGAGCTCAGAAGCGTCTGACAGGAAAATTTTATCAAAAGAAGCTTCCTTTCTTTGTTAAATTGCCACTAATTATCCAAGAGACTCTTAGAAATCGTTTGGATGATTAAAAATCGACCGATTTTTCCCCAATCAAATTCAATGAGAATAATCCATGAAATGTGTGCAAACATTTCAAAATCATGGGTTGAAAAAGGTTGATTCACCGAGTGTAAAAATTAGAGCCTAACGTAGAGCGGAGCGGCATGCAGCCGGCGGAAAACTCACTGGCGCCTGCAAACCTAAGTGGATACTTCACGCATTGCGCAATGCTTGAAGTATCCCCTTAGGTTTGTAGGCGCTGATGCGCGTTCCTTGCTTGCCGGCAAAGTTGCCGCAAAGTTGCGCTGCGCCGCAGCGTGCCACGGTGCCTCAAGCAACTATTTCACTATAATTCACATATATTTCACAATAAACTCGTATAAAAAATATCAAGGCTAAAGTCCTTACAATTTACAAATAAGATAACCGGATGAAGCTTTTCAGGTACTCTTTCAAATGCCTCAGAAATCCTTGCGTTTTTCAAAAATGTATCTCTCAGTTCAGAAACGGCCCAACTCGTGTTTTTCACGATGTCATTCCCCGTATAAATTCCCCCACTTCTGGCTGTTACGCATTTCTTATTGTCTCCTAAAAACTATCACTTTGCCGAGGTGGGTCGTTTTCGAAGTGAGAGCTCATATATAGTCCCTGATTCTCCGTCATCACAAAGTGTACATCGTCATTCTACATTTCATCCTTCAGACTTCATTGTTGAAATTTAGCTTACTTTTGATACTGCTAAATGCTGAAACAGTTTATTAGACAACATGTTACCGTTCGGCTGCAGTGTTTATTTTAAGAGTATCCCTCAACGTCTTCGTTGTGCATTTATCGGTCGATTGTCCATCTCAGAGAGTAAATGCCTTCAACTCATCAACTGGCCTCATCGAGGCACAATACTGTCGTGCTAAGGAAGAACGCAGTATGGGCCATCAGACTTTGCCAAATTGCCTCCAACTAATGACTAGTTCTCAGGAAAAGTTGTGAGTATTTGTCTTCCGATTTTTCAGAGGTTTTTGTGCGTAATTTGATGTATAAAGTCTGAAAATTTTAAGGAACAATTTTCATAACTTTCTTCAAAAATGAACATTCCCCCAGAGAAAATTTGGTAATATTCGAATGCCTCTACGGCGTTCTTCCTCAGCACGGCAAAATGCAGGAGGTGAGTAATGCAACTCACCAATTGGACTGCATTTTGCAATTTGGAACTATAAATTCTGGCTCTTCTGGAAAAACACTTATGTGTATAGGGAAACTAATGGCACATACGTTGTTTTTAAACCGGGCTAGAATTTATAGTTCCAAATTGCAAAATGTAGTCCAATTATTACATAACTCCATTCACTCTTGGCTCATTGTAACCCATTGACTAGGAATGACCCATCGATAGAGCTGCTTATATACACGCCTGATTATAAAGCCAAAAGTGAGAGTTATCGGTGCGAACTGTGCCCTATATTGAACTGTTCACTGAAATTTTCGCTGTAATTGTCATAACTGGATGAGGTTGGGATGCAGCAGCTATTCAATTGTCTGGACTACTCATTTAAAGTTTTTTTACACAATGAGGTAAAAAAAAGCATTAACCGGTGACCTTAGACTCTCATATTCAGCCTTGATTTTAAGTTACATTTTTTTAAGCAACAGACGTGGGCTCTATTTGCTGAACAGGTCGATAGATCAACTTTTTGAGTTGAAAATCAAATGAAATTCGCCTCATGAAGCGTGTTTTCGTTGATGATCGGTCGAGCCAAAATGACGCAGTCGAGAGGCAGCGGATCACACACGGGTTTGTAAATATTCGAGGCAGGGCTTTCGAATTCAATGCTGGTCGGATGCCATCATCTACATCAGGTCATTTCATAATCCTACTTTTTGTAGGGTTCACCTTCGGCTCCAAGGTTTGCAAGAATTCTACTTTCTATCTGCCTACTGAGTTCCTATTTGATTCCGAATAAGTATGATCGCGTCAACATAAAATACGAAAAGCGCATGATCTACCCATTTTGGTTCGACCGATAACAACCAAAATACGCCTACGGTCATCAACCAAAATACGCTTATGATGAATGTCAAGGTTGACGTGTCAAAGGACGGAATTTTTTGAGCTTCAAATTCGTTTCAAGGATACACTGGAAAAAAAAACACATTGGATCTTGAGTCCAGACTCTTGAAAACATCGACAAGAAAAAATACTCTTGATTCAATCGGATTTTTGCTTGAATCAAAACGAAATCCGCTTAAATTAAGAGGTTTGTTTATTGATTTAAGCTAGATTCTGATTGAATCAAGAGTACTTTTTCCTGTCGATGTTTTTAAGAGTCTGGACTCTAGATCCAATGTGTTTTCTTTTTGCAGTGTATACAAGGTGGATACTTCCTTTTAAAACACCCTGTATTCTATCTCCCTTAATGTACCCAGTGCTGAAAACGCTCAATAGATGAAAATGTCTCGATACCCGATCGGACGATTGGCAACGGTGGTTTACCGGGCCGAAACCGTATAATTCAGGGGGGTGGGGGGTTGTTGAGGCGTCGCGACGGGGGCAAGGGGCGTAAATTCCCTCCAGAAGACGTTCCACTAATTTGAAGGAGCGCGCTAATTTGATTTGAAGGCATACGACTGCAACGCACAGGCACACACCGCCCGCCCCCCTCGCCCCCAGGCGTGCACCCTGCACCCTGCACCACCCGCCACACACAGAGTCTTTATTTATCGCGACCCGTCGTCAAAATATTAGCGGGTGACGTCGCCCGGGAGGGCGCGGCGCTAAGCGGCGTTGTCGGGTTTGGCGCTAGAATTTCGCTTTTTGATTCGCCGGGTCAGTAATGCGGTGGATTGTGAAACGGGTGAGTTGAACGGGCCCTATAATTGTTTTTAGATAATCGATTAAGTATCGAAAAAGTGACCCGGCGCCGCAAAGAGGTCTCGGAATGGAGATGTTGCATGCGTGAGGAATTTGCGATTTGACTACTGATTTTTATGTAAAAGTTTGCGAGAAACACGATGGTGCCACTGGCTTTCTCTGAAATCAACTCCCAAGCTCAAAAAAAGCTCTCAATTTGAGGCCGAAATGGAGGGGATATCCCACGCTATCCTGAGAGTCCACCTCTACATCTAGACACACTCTCCATGTAAAGGTAGGGAGCAAATACAGTAGCAGGGTTGCCGTGTTTTCAGTTTTAGAGTCCCCAAATAAAGTGGCAGCCCTGTGAATGTATTTGCTCCCTATCTTTGCATGGAGAGTTTGTCTTGATGTAGAGGTGGACTCTCAGGATACCGTGGGATATCCCCTCTATTTCGGCCTCAACTTGAGAGCTTTTTTTGAGCTTGGGAGTTGATTTCAGAGAAAACCAGTGGCACCATCGTGTTTTTCGCTAAGTTTTACATAAGAATCAATAATCAAATCGCAAATTCCTCACACATGCAACAGCTTCATTGCTCAAAAGTGGCGCCAGCTCTCCCACTTACATTACGACTCTATGTACTCTGTGCATAGCGACAGCGTAGGGATACAACTATTCATGCTCGATGGATGTCCATGCTGCGTTTGCAAAATTGAAGGCGCTTTGGCTCGAGGCGTAAGCTCGTAGTGCTCCGCTCTATTCTGGCATTGAGATATTTCTCGGATTCGTGAGAAAATTTTAAAAAAACGAGGTCAGATTACGTGTCTCCCTTCTGCGGCTGTCTTGTTCACGTAGCCTTTGAAGCACCACCGTGAAAATAAGACGAACGGAACTAACACAACATGAAAATAGAGCAATGGGAAGGGCGTACGTTAATTAAGGCGCAAAGATACAACTATTCGTGCTCTATGGATGGCCATGTTGCATGTACAAAATTGAAGGCGCGTCAGCATAACGCGTGAACTCGTAAGCAGGATGGGCAGGGTTTGTTGGATGATAAGAGAATTTCCAGTTAATTGTGGTAGTACCTCGATGAAGTAGGTTACCAACCCAAATGGTGCGGCACTACTCCAACTTCAGTTGCGTTGCTACCAAAGTAAATCGGATATGTCAAAAAACACATTTTCAGGTTAGAAACTGGCAGGAAAGAGAGGCATTTTACTTGAATGCTCTGTTTTCATCGGCTCTCTGGAGCGGTAATGCTAGTTACGCGTGTCTTGTCTGAAACTACGTCATGTTTTGCGTATTTGCGGCTTTCTCTTATGCATGTCTCGTTTTCATAAAAATAAGACGAATTATGCTACCTCAGCTACTTCAGTGATTTGGCCCATAAGAGCTCAGACGAATTTTGAAGGAAACAAGATTTCAAAAATTTGACACTTACAACTATGTTCACTATTACGGCAGGACGCTGCATGAAAATTCGAATTTTGCCAAATTTCCTTCGATACAATTATTATTCTACCGGACAGTTATGTATGTTTTTACCGGAAATTTTCAGGTGTTTTAAATTGATTTGTGAACGAAATCGTCTGAAAAATCGGAGGAAAATTTTTCAAAATTCCTTCGGCGAATTCGGTTTATTAATGGAGGGAATATGGCTACATCTGAAGGCTCGAACGGCGTTTTTCGGCGTTTCACGGCAGGTCGCCGCATGAACATTCGAATTTTGCCAAACTTCCTTCGATAAAATTTTTATTTTACCGGAAAGTCATGTACGTTTTTACCGGAAATTTTCAGGTGTTTTGAATTGAATTGTGAACAAAATCGTCCGAAAAATTGGAGGAAAATTTTTCAAAATTTCTTCGGTGAATTCGGTTTATTAAATTTATATTTTACCGGGAACTTATGTATGTTTTCACCGGAAATTTTCAGGCGTTTTAGATTGAATCGTGAACAAAATCGTCCGAAAATTTGGAGGAAAATTTTTCAACATTTCTTCGGTGAATTCGTTTTATTAATGAAGGAAATATGGCAACGTCTGAAGGCTCGAACGGCGTTTTTCCCGAGGTCGGGAGCGTTGATGTCTGCGTCTGCACGGTGCCGGCGCGCGGCGCGGCGCGGCGGCGGGTGCCCTGCTCGTCTGTCATTTTCATTACGTCGCAGTGGCAGTTTGCAGTAGCTATTATTTCACTCGCTCCCCGGATTACCGCTCGCATGTTTCGCGCGTCCGCTCCTCTGCATCCGCGACCCCCTCCCTCCCCCCCCCCNCCCAACCCCGGCCCCGGTCCCCGGAGCGATCAAAGTTCCATCGTGTGTTTAGAGCCTCGTCACTCCGGTCCATGGGCGATTTCTGATTGTTGATTGTTGACCCTTGGTTGTTTAAATTTAGCGCCCTGCCATGACGCACAGTGGCACAAGCAGAAACAGCATTTTCAGTTTGCTGTTCAGTTTGCTTCAGTTTGCTTCAGTTTGACCAGATAACTGGTCCAACTGAGTCCGTTAATCTTCGAGCCACCAATGAAACCCTTCGTCTACGCCATTTTTGTCGCAATTTGAGCGAGAATTTCAAATTTTCGAATCTCGTCAGACGAAGACACTGAAAAAGTACAGAATTTCTCTGATGAGGCGGTGCTAAGTTTATCGGGAATGTACTGAAAAAGTCCCGTGAAAGTACCGATTTTGGCCAACATGTTGTAGTGGGCACCCTGGACAAGCTTTTAGGAGAGACCGTGCTAATAGGTTGCGATAATTGGCGTAACGTGCGATGTGTCGATTGATCTACCATTTAAACTGATTGAAAAGGATCCATAAACAGGAAGCTCGCAACGAATACCTCAATAATCGATTCTTTACCACAGCTTCAAATGGAAATATATCGATAAGCGATCATTCAAGCCTCGCCGCTGGATCGGAACTTTATAGGTGACAGGATCTGTGAAAAGGGACCTCATCTTCCAAAATATCAAGTACAAATCATAATACGAAACGTGAAGGGTTATTACCTATTTTTCATCTGATCTCAAGCAAGAATCAGCCAAATTTTGGAAAAAAATCGCCCCTGTACAGTTTTGTGAAAAATTGAATTGTTGGGGTCAAGTTTTCAATTTTGGGAATGGAGTTACATTCGTGTGTACGGAAGACAACTACGGTGTTCGGGCTGTTGTTCGGGGTTGTGTTGGTTTTCTGAAAAAATTGCCCTCGAATACTACTCTAGAATATGTAAAATTTGACAAAATGAACATCCAAATTGGCAGTTTTAGTCAAAATCTCCAAGTGTGACTTCTATAGACTCTGTTCACTGTGCGACGCGATGGGGGCCTGGAGCATAGCCGCTATCCGCGATCACTTTGACGATCGCCGGGCAAATGTCCGGGTCAGGCGTGCTCTAACTGACCGAAGATGTTGTTTAATTAAGCGTTGTCGGGTTGTTGAGCCTAATTTGCGTGTAAATTATTCGGCAATTTCAGATGCTACCATCGTGACGTCAATATTAGGATTCGCTGTATCGAATTGCGCCCGGGCACAACGGCATAGGCAACGTATTTCAGGGACCCGCATTAGCAATCGAAGGACTAAACTTTATTGTTAAGGAAAAAGCAAGTCGGCATTACTTTTTGTTCTCCATTTAAGGTCCAGTTACACGGTCAAATTAAGCCATCAAATTGGGCCTTTCATTGGTCACATACTCACCTCAGGTCTTTTTCCACCAATCAGAGATCAGTTTGATGGCTCAATTTGATCGTGTAACTAAACCTCTGAATGCATGTAAAACAATCGATTCTTGGTACATCTTTCATGGATTTAAATGAAATATTAAGAGTATTGCAAGCTTG
Organism: Bemisia tabaci; assembly: GCF_001854935.1. NCBI lineage: Eukaryota > Metazoa > Arthropoda > Insecta > Hemiptera > Aleyrodidae > Bemisia > Bemisia tabaci. The sequence goes on from NW_017547323.1 coordinate 419,587, forward strand.
CAAAATAGCCACTGCTTACCTTACAGGAAAGATAGCAGTCTTTAAAATGTACCGTTTCTGGTGGCGATGTTCGGCAATCTTGACTATGAAAGTCTGAATCCTCTATACTTGGTTATCATTAACTCAGGAGAGTTCCCCATCCACTCCCCCCTCCCCCTTGGTTGGAGTGACCCGTATGTTGGCCTCTTTTTTAAGACGAAGCCAATCGAAAATATTTGAAATGGATAACCTCGGTTTTTTATCAGGGACGTAGGCATTTGCACAGTCGAAACTGACCGTGGGCGCTCTCGCGTTGATTCTGCTAGCAGTGGGTGGACAAGGCTTTTTAATTCAGTCCTACTTTTTTTTGAAGAGGCGTTTCATCGCATTTCAGTGTCATTGAAATATCTTAAGAATAATTAAATGTGGGCTTTAGAGGAAGAAATTACACATTTGAGTGATCGAAGAAAGAGCTTTGCGAGGCGGATTCCTGTAATTTTTTTAAAAGGCAGGAGTTTCTCAGCAAACGGACGGTAGAGTTTTGAAGCTCAGGAAAGTTCTGAATTCTTATTCATTCGATCCACTCCAATGATAATTTTTTTCAGTTTCCTTTAATCTATTTGTTAAATGAGACTGTGGAAACTTCACATAGTACCAGAAGTGCTTTTTGCTTTTTACTTTTTACTTTCGAGATTGTTAGCGGGGGTCTCTAAAATGTAGTGTCTTTGCACAGTGGTCTTGAAGCAAAATAAAAAATGCGACAAAAATGTACTCAAAACGTTTTGCAGGGGTACAGAATTTTGGCTGATCCTTATTTCGAGAAACTGCAATTTGAAATTTGCATTGTGAATGCAAGTTTCCTACTGATTTTGATCAGCTTTTTTATATATTTGTCCTTGGAATCTGTTTGGATCGATTCACGTTTTTATTCTTTGTCCGATTCTTTTCGATCGAATACACGCCCTCTCGTTACATACAGACTTCCTATCATACTCTTCTTTTTAACTGAGCAATTCGCCTTCTGCTGCGTCTGCAGCAATTGTTGCTACAAATATGTTGTGCGTGCTGATTTCAGCCCATTACATACTCTACTCTTTGAAGGCGTTTTATGGGCGCAAGTAGCGCAATCTGTTGGAGAACGAACGAAGTATAGATTGAGCAATTCATTCAATCTCACTTCTGTTGTTCTCCAACAGGGTGCTCTACTTTCGCACATAAAACGCCTTCAAAGAGTCGAGTATGTAATGGGCTGAAATCAGCACGCACAACATATTCGTAACAACAATCGCTGCGTACGCAGCTGAAGGAGAATTGAATACAACCGTATAATACACCTTGAAAAACATTTTAGCTCTTTAATTATTATTGATACCAATAGAGAGCTGTATTTTATGGTCTTTTTATGGGGGATTCTCGAAAAACTTATCAACGTAAACTAACGCAACATATTCGTAACAACAATTTCTGCTTTGCAGCTGAAGGCGAATTGCAAACAAGCGTATGAAACTAAAAATGTTTAGGGTGGGGTCTGTAGAATTGACCGCGTTCAACAGAAAAGAACCAAGCCACATGAGCTATTGCAAACTTTAACTGGGTAGTTTAATTTTTTCGAGAGAACGTTTGTGCGGATTTCCTTGAACATTGCAAGGAATTTGCTTGGTACTGTGAAGAAAATTCACTGAGATTTGCACGAAAATCCTCACAAACGTTTCCATGTAAAAAAATGAACCGCCCAATTAAATGTTGCACTAGCTGATGTGGCTTGTTTCCTTTCTGTTTAACGCGGTCCAAATACATTATCTTTGGGCAGAGTGTCTACAAGTCCGGAAATTACGGAAATAGTACTGATTTTTTAAAGGCGGTCTGGAAGTACTGTTAAAGTGCGGAAATTCCGCTAGAACGTCCGGGATTTTTCATTTTTGTTGCAATTTGAGGGAAACATTCAAATTTTTGAAATTTTTCGAATTCCGTAAAATGGAGGTGCTGAAAAATTACTGCATTTTTCCGTTGAGGCGGTACTAAATTTCTCGGGAATGTACTGAAAAAGTACTAATTTTCGGCCAGCCTATTTTCATTGACACACTGGAAAAAAAACACATTGGATCTAGAGTCCAGACTCTTAAAAACATCGACAAGAAAAAATACTCTTGATTCAATCGGATTTTTGCTTAAATCAAGAACAAAGCCTCTTGATTTGAGCGGATTTCCTTTTGATTTAAGCTTAAATCTGATTAAATCAAGAGTATTTTTTCTTGTCAACGTTTTCAAGAGTCTGGACTCTAGATCCAATGTGTTTTTTTGTTCCAGTGCAGCCTGTTTTAATAGACACACTGTTGGGCCTTAAATGAATCTTCTGCACGTTATGAAACTTATCTCCTCTTCGACACGGCAACAGTGTAGGGATCCTTCTCCATCGCCCCGAATTTTCCCTCTCGGATGGCGGAGAGTGACTCTCAACGAGGGACCTACATTCATTTAACAGCCCCGTCCCCGCTCACGTGCGAGCGACGCCACCGCAGGCGAAAATATGCGGAAACATAGCCGATTTGGCGCGAAAATTTGCGGCAGCTCCGGGAGTTAGCAGCCGCGGCGTTGCCGAACACCGCGGAAAAATACGGTTTTTCCGCCGGCGCGGGCCGTCAGCGGAGAGGCGACCGGGCAACCGTGAGCGAGGCGGTGACACGGAGCAACATTCATCATAGCGATTCTCGGGACCCACCATCCATCTTTCGCGCCCCCGGATCAACAAGCAGCGCGGTCACCAAAAACCCCGCGAATTTCCGACCCTTTAATTTCGAATTTAGACTTCAACAAGTGCGGACGCTCGTTGCGATTCATTAGCTCGTGAAGGAGTTTGGACTCTGAAGTCACAGCTCTTTAAATTCAGGTAACTTTCCGATTTTTTTCGATTGTAGTCCCTTGCTGACAGATAGACAATATCTTCAATAGAACGTTTATACAGCTGACTCAAAACTGTCAAAAGTCGAGATACGTACCTCTACACACGAAGAAAAAAACTTCGTACGTGGGACTCGAAGTTTAGGTCATGTGGACCCTAAAGTTTTCGGATTGAGAATCTGAACACTGTAGGTCCAGATGCTGAGGTTTGGATCACACATCTGAAACTTCAGTTCGTATATCTGAAGTATCGGTTTTCACATCCGAAAAACTTCGGTTCCCACATCTGAAGTACTTCAGATGTTAGAACTGAAGTTTCAGATGTGTGATCCAAACCTCGACAGTTAGACCTAAAGTGTTCAGATGCTCAATCCGAAAACTTCAGGGTCCATATGACCTAAACTTTGGGTCCCACGCACGAAGTTTTTTTCTCCGTGCACTTTCACCATCGAAATGCGCCATATTACGGCAGTCAGCGCCGACTTTGATAGCAATTTTCTGCGAATTGGGTGTTTTGCGCGAATTTTAAAGTGGCGGCACTGTCATGGAAAAGTAGTTCTCGGAAGAACTAAGTGGTTCCTGGATGAGGTAGGTACTGGAATATCTAGCTAGTTACTTAGAGAACCAGGTAGTTACTCGAGGAACTCGATAGCTACTAGAAGAGCTCCAGTAAACTGGAAGAAGTGTCCCATTAGTCTTGGAATCGAATCTTTTGCTGTAGTCAGAATGTGCATTAACCTAATTGTAATGCAAAATTACCAACGTATCCATCGGTTTTTATTCATTTAATGTATGAAATTATAATGTTAACTTCCCGTGCTTGATAGTCAATACATTTTTGAACTTTTATTCTCCGTCGAATCCTCGTAGCCGTATGCCACGTGTAGTAATGAAAGAGTCGCTTTTAACGTCCGAGCTGTTCGTTTTTTACTGGAATTTCTTTCGAAATGGGGGGTGAAAACCTTTGGAGTTTTTCAACTCGCGTGAATTGAAGGTACGCGAAATGGGCCAGAGAGGTAAATGGGGGTAGACTGCATTACGGAGTTTTGAACTGGAGGTTTGACGGGATTTCGTGGAATTTCAAACGAGTTGCCCAGCGCGAAATGCTGCTGAAACGAGCCTACTAATTAATTAAACATTTTATTAATTTATCCGTTTTATTTTCACGAGGAACGGAAATGTGAGGAATCTGCGAATTGGGAAATGGTTTCAGCGCATCGAGAAATCCCTGACAACGACTACCGTCGAACAGCACTTTCCAAAAATTGTTGGAAAAAAAAACCGGTTAAGAATTATTTTTTAAGTAACCCTTTTTGGATAGTTCCTTAACGGACGGTACAATTGGATCGCAAAAAGGAACGTACCACCTCTTCATAATTATGTAAAAAATCGCTCAGAATAGCAAATTGTTTTTTCTTCATTCTTTTCTTTTAGAACATTAAAAGTAGAGATCTATTAATTAACTTATTCAAATTCTGTCATGAAATTCTCATCACACTTTTCCTTTTGCAGTTCCTTCCTCACTTTCAAAGTTCCTTTTCTGCTCATTCATATTACAAATACATTGGAATATGCGACCAGCAACTAACTTAGTTCACTCCTTTAAATCTTTAGGTTTGCAACCCACAACATATTTTCTTCTCCCTAGTTATTGCCTTCACCTCGAAAAAAGATTTCTGATTAGTGAGAAAAAGTACGGCAACCTCAAAAAATGCCATCGTTTCCCAGACGAAGAAATGTAACTCCATTTTCAAGGTTGTAAAATTGACTTTAACAATTTAATTTCCACACGAGTGTACCTGTGCAATTTTCGTTAAAAATCAGTCTGATTTTTGCATGAGACCGGAAAAAAAATCATTGTAATTCTCTGTTAGAAATTCCCGATACTCTTTTGGTATAACAGTAACTTCCGCTAGGGAATTTGGCAACAATGAAATGTATTTGCATTCCCTCATAAGGGAAACGACGAGGTGGACGTATGCTAAAAGGAACTATGTGTATAGGGTTTTCGTGCAACATAGTTCCTTTCAGCACAAATACGACCATGTGTCTTCACAGCATGCAGTTTGTCTTATTGTCTGTGTAGACAACGCATAGCATTCTCAAGACGTGAATTTAACTACAGAGGACAAACATTTTTAGGTCACCGCGGGCATTTATTCAAGAACCAAGACTGCGATCCTAATTTTTTTCGGTGAGCAAAGTTGCGGATCCAGAGGAAATGTGTCAGGTTTCTTTGGCTCCACCTAGAAAGAGGAATAGGAGCGGCCGGGAAACTGAGCGAATTAACCAAATTCACCGTGAAAACAATTAAGACGTAGCTCAAAGCCGCGAGAGAACCGTCAGATAATTTAAAAGAGAAAAGTGTGGAGCCTACGCTAGATTAAATGATGTAGTCCATTAAGTAGAAATTAAGCGAGCCCTGTGAAAAACAATTTGGGAAGGACTAAATTATGTATAAGCCCGAATTCCCGCCACTCGGGGATAATCCCCGGGGGATTAACTCAGCCGAGTTAATTACTTTCAAAAAAGGAAATTAAAATCATGTTCGTCGAGATAAATCAGTGGTGGAATGATTGAAATTATGAGACTCCTTTGAGTCTTGAGTGGTTTAGGCCAGGCCCGAGTGTGACGGGGGTGAATGACCCGTTGTCATGTTCATCGAGAGAAAATAAAATGGAAATCAGACCGGATTTGCGAAAAAGGACCTTATCTTCCCGCAAAAATGTACCTTAAGGTGATTCGATGGACACTATATTTTGTGTCACAGCTACACGCGATATATAGCATCGATTGGTTCTATATTTACAGCTACCTGTCATTTTTATCGAATTCTGAGATCGCTTTTCTGTTGTCACGACACTAAAGAATTCACTCACCAAATTGGACAAACAAATTCAACATAATAAGGCAGGAATTTTTAGAGGAGAAATATAGCATTCGATAATGTTATCGAAACTGCACCCGAATGACATTTTAAGTATTTAAAAAATAAACCCTTATCCTCATTACTTTGAATTTGTTTGTCAAATTTCGTGAGTGAATTCTTTATTGTCGTGACAACGGGAATGCGATATCAAAATTTGACCAAAATGACTTATAGTTGAAAACACTGTTCTGACACAAAATATGGCGTCCACTGAATTATCTGAACTTTTTGTAAAAACTCAGATTGATTCCTCCCGGCTGCAGCGGCCGCACTGTGTTACGCGTAATGCGTGAAGTATTCATGCACTCTCGTAGGCGCCAATCTGCTTCTCGCGCCGACCAGCGACTGCACTGCGTTACGGACAATGCGTGAAGTATTCATGCACTCTAGCAGGCGCTTATATGCTTTTCGCGTCGACAGCGAGCGTTTTGTGACCAAACCACGAAATTTTGCACGCAAAGGATCCGGGTCAAACCGCCTCAAACAAGTTTTTCTATAGCTGAAGTAATTTTTTCTTGGAACTTCAGGACTCATCTGATCTAAAATTTTTGAACTTTCTGTGCTAAAATGTCCAGATTTTCCCTTCCATACATTGGTGCCAATAACTCAAATTTGAATTCGACCACAAATTATTTCATGCGTAAATCCTGGTTCAAGCACCTTACTAAAGTTCAACCGTCTTTTACTTTTTCGTAGCAAAATCTAAGCTGACATTCAGGGAAATTAAATTTTAAAGATCCGATTTTCCCTATAGCTTGATGGTACTGTGTAAAGCGTGGAATAAATCTCTTTCTCTCTCAATGTAAAAAACAACAGGAAATTTTTAACTTTGCAGACCAATATTACGTGTTTTTCTAATTTTACCACCGAGCTGTAATTATTTTCCGCCCTGTGAAGGTAAGCAATCTATGCTACCGTAATAAGGAAAAACGTCATATGAACATTTGAGAGCTGCCAAATTTTCTTTGATTAAAAAATTATTTTTGAGGAAATTTAAGAATATTTTCCCTTCAAATTTTCAGGAACTTTAGGCAAGATTGCGAACGACATTATCTGAAAAATCTGGCAGGAAAATATCCATATATTCACTAGGAAATTTTAGTTTTATCAAAGGAAATTTGGCGACGCCTCAAGATTTTAACGCCGTTCTTCCTTAGCACGGCAATATTGATGATATCTTCGCTCAGCTTTTGCGGAACCCCTTACATTCAAATTTTTTTGTTCAGCCCGACAACAATGGTGGGAGGCTTGACTGATAACTACTGACTATTAATTTAAACGTCGTAGGTCCGGACTTTAAGGTTTCACGCAGAGCTTAGACATTAAACGCTTTTGTTTCGCGAACTTTCGAGGTTGATACACCCGGGCGTGATGTAACGCCCGGTTCAAGGGGTTATAAAAGCTGCAACCCTTTTTTTATGCCTGCTCAAACCGCTCGGAAAGAACAAGTGACGGAGAGCCAGGAAGAGAATAACGCGAGATTGCTTGTCCAAACATTCAAGGAAATAGACTTATTTAAACTTAATGTGCTCGAAGTGAAACATGAATTTACAGGCGTCGGGAGCTTAACCCACGAAGTACCCCATTAAAGTATAACTAAGGAGTCTGCCCTGGCCGCTACGTGGCCTAAGTTTACAGGGACCGCTTTGTTGTAATGGAAAACTTTGGTCATAGTTCGAAAATTTGAAGACTCCGGGCTGATTGAATATTGTAGAGCGAAAATACACTGTATCATTTTTTACGTAACCAGGGGCGAATCCAGCAATTGGCAACACAGGACTTCCTCAATTTGAACATATACACAGGACTTCCTCAATTTGAACATATGTTAAATAATCGATTCTTGTCGGAGCACCTGGCCCCTTCAAGAATCGCAACATTGTCGTAGGTTTAAATTGAAAAAATACTATGTTGCCAATTCGCTGGATGCGCCAATGTACGTAAAGAGTGTTAAGCTATTTCGTTCAATGCTGATCATTCGTAGCTTCAAAATTTACCAAAAATGACAAATCAAGCGGTCAGAATCACTTTTTTGTATGAGAACGGTACGTAGAATACACAGAAGGATAGAAATGGGTCATGGAATAAGTTGAAGAGTAAAGGAGATGGCATTTTTTCAAACTGCACGATTCCTCCTGGAAATTTTTAGCAAGCCAAAACATCATAGAAGCTGATGATTCGATCTATATCCAGTTAGTCATGATTTTGATAAAAACGCACATCTCGGGAATTACCTGGGTTCAGATGTTTAGTGATGTTACCAATCCTGAGCCGTTGAATAGTTAGCCCTATAGTTAGTTCATTATTTTCTCCCTTAGTCTATTAGAACCAACCATTTCAACCAATGGGATCGCTCCATATTCCTTGGCGGGTACAAGAATCATCTACACAATTCGATCGAAAAATGAAAACACAATTCAATCGACATTGATTCGTTCGAAAATTTAAATTTCAAATCCTTGAAAAAAAAAAAAAAATTTTTTTTACCTCGACATCGTTTCCATCGAAGTCAGTTCACTCGACACAGTTCAATCGAAAAATAGAAACGCAATTCTATCGACGTATTTTCGATCGACATGTATTCGAGCGACAATACCTTATGTCTATCGCTATGTCTATCAATTTCAACAAGCAGGCCGCTGAACAAAATCATATCTCGGATAGGTGCACATCATCAGTTATTCTGCTTTCCTGTCAGGTTTTCCTTTACCTTCACGGACGATTTCCGCCTCTCGCCGTGAAGGTAAACTCATACCCTTCTCACTGACCGAGCAAAATTCCCTTTCAGAAAACTGTAGCTCAAGACTCGGCCGGTAATTAAGTCGACGCCCGGAAAACACACCTACAAAACACTCCGATAAGGATCTATCAAAGAAAAACGGGAAAAATAGCCCACGCGAAGCTTTTTTACAGGGATTAGGGTGCGGCGGTCGGGACGCGCGAGAGTAATACCCAGGCACGCAGAAAGATAACAGGGACTGAATAATTGCGGACGGACTGAAATTCCTGAGTATGACGCCCTTTTTATGGGTTCGTTAATTTAGGGCGCCCTTTAGAGCCCCCGGTGTCCTTACACCGACCGCAATGCCCACCACTACCCCCTCTCCTTTTATTCCGGTGTGGGGTGAGGGGAGGGGGTGGGTCATAACACTAAAACCAAAGGTTAAAATTGGAGTAAAACTCGGCTGATGGGGCGGCAGTCTGGCTTTGTTTATGGGTGTCGGTAACTTGTTCCGTTCGCAACTGGTGGCCGAAATCGCGACTTGTCGTTGCCATGTTTTGTCCCGGGTTTTGAGGTCACGGTGACACTTTTTTATGAATAATCAAGTTGGAAGAAAATCATCAGAATGAGGCTAAATCGATAAATGATTATCCCCTTACTCGTGCTAAAATTGAGGGGCTTCGAGGAAAATGCGCATTTGTGCAGTTTTCGCTATAGGTCGAGAAATGCGTGTTTGAAATTCCGAAATTACATGAATCCTTATGGTGGAAATAAAGTTCAAACTGACTTTTGCTTAAAAATTGGAATTTGAGATCAAATTTTTCACAGAATATGCACTTAAACTAGTTTTACTTGAAATAATTCATAACTCAATATGATCAATAACCGCACTAATACGCATTGTCTTCCATGTCTCTCAATCGGCCTGTTGCAGAAAACCCTCAGTTTATCACGTACGATTTTGATTTGCGTCCTTTTGATGATGTAGTTGAGAAGGTTGGCTTGCTTTTCAACTCCGTCTAGGGATCAAATTGGACGCATTTAAATAAAAATGAACTACATACCCCAATGGGTCACAATTGACATAAGCCCTGCCATAAATGTGCTCGTGTGGATCTCAGAACTCATGTCAGAATAGATTTAGTCCACTTTGGTATTAATTTGTCCAATTTTACCCTTGATATTAATCGAATCTGATGATCTAACTAAGGGTGGGCTTGCGTAAAATTACGATACATTTGGGTCTTCTTCGAATTCCGTACCAGTCTTCTCTAGATCGAACTGGTTCAAAAGGACCTACACGGAAAGTAGCTAACGCTGAGAAAAACTGGAGCCTGTATTGCAAGTGAAACCTTTTTTTTTTAAAAAAAAAATTGTTTTGTGGTGACAAGGAGATTCTAATTGTGTTGACTGAAGTTTTACTCGATGCTTTAGGCGTTTTTTTCTCATCAGAATGAAAAACCATTCAGCAGGCTGATTGTTGAAATCGATAAACAAATCGATAGACGAGGAAGACATAGGGAGTATGGAGCAATCCTATTGGTTGAAATGGGTGGTTCTTATGGACTAAGGGGGTAAATGATGGACCAACTATAAGATCGCTTAGGGTTGCGCTTAGGGTTGTTGGACTATTACCTACCTCATATGTCCATTGCAAGAATTGCAACCACCCACTTCCACCAATAGGATCCCTCATTCATCCACATTCCACGCACATTCATCCTGTTAAAATAGTTGTAGCCCGTAAAGGAGGAACGGGGCGCAGGATCTATCGTTTAAAATAACAATGCCTCTTTTAAAATAATGTAAGTAATTTTAAAAATTCCGTGAATTTATGGATGAATATGATTGAAATGCCGCACTTAAAGTTTTGCTTCCTTAAATATTTGAACTTTCTGCTCGTGCGATTTGTCAGCGTCGCGTCCAGTTGCGGCCGTTCGGCGAGCGCCTTCCGCCACCGTTTTCATAACAGGCAGAATTAAGATGAAATTAAAACTTGGCCGTGCAATTAGAAACGACAATAGTTATAGTTTTTGTTACCTGCCCCGCCCGGAGCCGGTGTTTATTGCTCTGTTCCGTTATGACCCTCGGGCAACTTGGCCCATTGCGCGGTTGCAACCCTTTTTGATGGTCACTCCAGGTTGCCAAAATTTGCGACTAAATTCGCATACTTTAAAACGAATAATATAGAAAAATTAAGTGTTTTTTAGCACAGCGCGGCAATTTTGTGGTTACTTAATCAACGAAAACGTTACGACTTGCGCCTAGAATTTCCGCCACCCGGATGAATTTTGTCATCAAAATTTGCACGTTTAAGGTTGTTGGTTGAAGTAATTGCGAGGGCGTCTGAACTTGTTTGACACTTGTGGATTGCGTTTTATAAATTCTGTGTAATTTGATTGTGATGATTTTGGAGTTCATCAAGGAATATCTTTTTAATAAAAACACTTAGTTGGCGATAAAGTATGGGTGATTGATTAAGGAGTCAGGGAAAATGATGTTCCAAGCGTAGAAAGTGACATCGCTGGTCTTGCGAAAATATTGTCTTGTGTCAAATATTCCGCCATGCAAGTTTGTGATACTCATTCCAAGTTGATAATTCATATTATCGATGCCTGGTTTATAAAATGTACAACCAAATTTCCAAAGGTAGAGGATGACACAGCTGGTCTTGCAAAAATCTTGTCTTGCGTCAAATAATCCGGTATGCAATTTTTTGATACTCATTCCAAGTTGATAATATATATTGTAGATGCTTGGTTTATAAAATGTACAATCAAATTTCATTCGTTTTTTGTGATTAATGGTGTATGACTCTCAGGTCTAAATAGATGACAACCCAGTTGAAAAAAACTTCAATCACGATTAATAATATGATTTTACTCGGAGTCGGTTTCAAATCAATGTCCAACGTACAAAACCACGCACCTCCACTGCTATGTCTCAAAATTTCTGCTCTCATGTTATTTTTTCGAAGAAAAAAAAATCTAACCTTATAGCTTGAAATTTATACAGAATATTCTGCTAACAGAGAGAAAGAATCAGGGAAATTTTAATGGAATTACGTTGAATAATTTCCTTGAGACAAAATCAAGTATGGAAGTTTGCAGGAAGTCTGCAACGTTACAAACAGGGATACATGGTCTCAGAATTTGGCCATCGATGCTGTCATCCCATACAACATGCCGATATTTAGAATTAAGTCATTAAAACACATTATCTTTTGCTTCACGGTAAAAATGATATTGCTGATTTGACAATGCTGTAGTAAAAAAAAAGTGTCCGACATGCTTCAATGTAGATTTTACTATACAAAATGTATACTATACTATACTCTTTTTACTATTGTAAAATTTACATTTGAAACACGTTTGACATATTTTTTAAGAATTTAATAGTTAAATCAGCAATCCATTTTGCTGCGTGTCACCTAGCTATCAAATCGCGATTCTATGACTGATCCATTTCAATCGCGGGAAGGCAGGTAATCTTTTCACGTTTCATAAAATCCACTAAAATTAACCAACTCCTAGCAAACAAGGGGACATCCCTAAGTACCGTATCGTTGGATCGGTGGTCCACGACCCCGAATAAATGCCCGGGGTCAACGTCACCGAAAGGCACAGGATGACGTCACGGGAGGCACGATAAGAAGCGGCTCATTTACGAGGCGGAGTCCCAATACTGACAGAAGAGGATTTCCAGCCGGAGTAATAGCTGTCAAGAGACGGAGCTCGAGCGGCGCACGGTGGAGCCAACCAATGACAGAAATCTGACACAGTGTGGAAACTATGTGAAAGCTTATTACATGTTTGTTAACGAACCACTAGACAAGGTCTCAATTAAAATATTCTGATGTATTCATTCTCATTAAAATTTTACGTAAAACGCGATCGATGCAACGAAAATTATTATACGTATCTCTTATCCTAAATGTTAGAAAAAGAGACTTACAAAGGCAGCCCAAAACGGAAAAAGTAGGTTGGAAACAGAAGTACAGTGGAAACAAGGCTAATAACATACAAAATTAGGTAGGACGTTTCGGTGTCACACAACACCATTATCAACCGCTAAAAAAGTTAAATAAAAATAAAAGAGAAATTAATATCAAATACGTGCTGGTTTCATTTGATTTTAATTTTACTTTTTTAGCAGTTGCTAATGGTGTCGTGAGACATCGAAACGTTCTCCGTAATTTTGTGTGTTTTTAACCAAGATTTTAACGTTCTTCGATGCTTAAATTCAAAATTCCCGCTCACGAAAAAACTTATCTATTTAAGTTCGATGACACACTTAACGTTACGGTAATAGTCTTTGCGGTATGAATGTGTGACATTTTAAATATTGCGCTTCAGCTCAGCTGTTACACACTGTTTACACTTTGAACAATACAGGACGAGGATGGAGCATTGCTCGATTAAAAAGATAAATAGGAGCGCCTTCAACTCACTGCGTAATCTCTATACAAAATGTTGATACCACTATTCGTGCGTCACGACAGTCATTTTGCATAGCCGGCTAATTGAAGGCGAATCTTTGGTTTCCAATTGTCGTTGCAAAAGCTTTATATTTACTATTGCATAGAGAAACTAAAGTAATTCATGATGAGTGCTTTATCAAAATGAAGTTGATTTATGAATTTTCATCAAAATTTCACACAGAACACGATCTAAACGACGAAATAATTTTCTCCAAGTAACTCTTAACCAAGATTTTGACCGAACAAACATCAACATTTTGCAGTTATATTTTGTCTAGTGGCTCATGCAGAACGTAAAAGTTTAAAGTTGGCTCCTTTCGATCCTTCATAGAGTTCTCTGTCTGATGTCATCTCTTGAATTTCATTCTGATAAGGAGCAAACATTTAAATGTTGCAGTTTTGGTATAATTTCAATCATAAAAACACTTAACCAACTTGCGCGTAAAGTTTGATAAATTATCAAATCAAGTATCAATCATAATTAATTATAAGTATCAAATTTTACGCGCAATCGAGTTGAGTGTTTTTATGATCTGTTTTCTTGTGCGGGTCTCCAAAAAGAAAAATTGTATCGGCAAATTTCAATGTCCGATTTCTCCTTATGTCTGTCTCTTTCCTTTGTGCGGCGGTGGATTAGAGCCGGCTTCAAGAGCCGAGTCGAGCGCGTGAAATGTGGCCAGTCCCTGTTCGGAGCGCCTCGAATACACGCCGCCCGCAACACGCCGCACCCCTCCCCCCGCTCTGATCGTGATGAATATTCATAAGCTCCCGCCAACAGTTATCAATGTATTTTGCTCCCCTCCCCCTCCCCGGTCGTGTGACCGGGTGAGAGGTTATTTCGGTTTATCCGACGGGGATCGGAGTTTGTTTGGGACTTCGCAAAACTCGAGGCATGATTTTTGGAATTAACAGGTCAATTATCAGTGGTTCATGCAGATATTTGTGCAGAATCAGGTAACTGAACACTGATTAATTGTTTTTAACGAAAATATCAATTTAAATTAATACTTAACTTTCTTTTGAAAAGTAGAATGATAAAAAATGAAATAATTCTTGAGACTCCATTTTTTAACTCCAACCATTAAGTTAAGTTTCAACTCGCTAAAATAGTAGAAATTAACTAATTTAACTAGCCTAATTGTATTTCATAGTGCCTAATTTTATATATAATTTAATTTGAACCAACAAAACAAAATGAGTAAACAAGGCTGAAGTATAAAAGAACAACCCGAGACGTTTTGGAGCTGCATAGCTCCTTTCTCAACCGGAGAAATCAAAAAATAAAAAGTTAAAAAAGCGAAAAACTACTTCGTCAAAAATGTAGCAGGTGGTTTTTAGCTCTTTTTGACTTTTTATTTTTTTATTTGGCTGGTTGGAAAACGAGCTATGCAGCCCCGAAACGTCTCGGGTTGTTCTTTTATAATTTACCTTTGTTTAACCCTTTTTGTTTTGTTTATCTGTACTCGGGCGGCGAAAATGTCTCTACTTATTTTAATTTTATATACTCATGGTGTTCCCTAAGAAAAGGGACGGTTTAAAAACGACAATGAATACGAACCCTACAAGTTACCTACCAGTGGCGTAGCATGCTTTTCGATGTAGCGATTGATCGCCCATTTAAACCCATCGAAAAGTATCGATAAACAGGGTGTTTGCAGTGAACACCTGAATAATCGATATTTACCGCAGCTTCAAATGGGAAAATATCGATAGATCGCAAAGCACGCCACGCCACTGTTACCCACCCGAACGAACTAGAAAACTTTTCAAATCGCCTTCAATTTTTTCTGATACCACCTGGTCATCCCTCGAGTTAAAATAGTTGTAGCATCGCACCTGCCAAGAATTCCTCGGTTTTCCAGCCTCTCTCGAATTGTGAGAGTGTTTGCCGGTGAAATTTCTACTACTACGGCTATGGAAAAACGGGAAAACTTGAGTCTTAGAAGTGGTGTACTGTTGTTCGGGTTAGGACGCATGGTGAGAAGTTAATGGGTTAATTTGCGATTTATCTATTGATCTGTCATTTAAACCTATGGAACAGTATCGATAAACAGGAAGTTTGTAGCAAACACCTTAATAATCGATTATTTACCACAGCTTCAAATGGGAAAATATCAGTAAATCGCAAAGCACGCCGGCCTGGTTACCCACTAGAACGAAAATTCTCGCCAATATTTGATCGGAACACTGCCGTGCTAAGAAAAAACGCCGTATGAACCCTCAGGCGTTGCCAAATTTCCTTTGATAAAACACAAATTTCCTAATAAGCTTAAGAACATTTTCCCTCTAATTTTTCAGATAATTCTGATCGCAATGTCACCTGAAGTTCCTGTAATTTTCAAGGAAAAAGATTCATAACTTGCCTCACAAATACAAATTTTATCGAACACTGGGAGAAAAAAACACATTGGATCTAGAGTCCAGACTCTTAAAAGCATCGACAAGAAAAAGTACTCTTGATTCAATCAGAATCTAGCTTAAATCAAGAACCAAGCAGCTTAATTTAAGCGGATTTAGTTTTGATTCAAGCAAAAATCCGATTGAATGAAGAGTATTTTTTCTTTTCAATGTTTTCAAGAGTCTGGACTCTAGATCCAATGTGTTTTTTTTCCAGTGAAGGAAATTGGCAACTCTCGAATGTTCATACGGCGTTCTTCCTTAGCACGGCAGAACACTAGGTAGGAACTGCCACCTCCTCGGTTCAATTATCTCCCACCGTTATCCCCCACCGCGTGGAGATCATCGAACCAATCTACGATTGCGCACGCCCCCAAGCCCCCAAGATTAATCACCGCACGCAGCGAGACGGAGAGATCCGAGTCGCCCACTCTATCGCAGCATCTATTACACTCATAGGATAATCGGATGCCGAAAGCTTTTTAATCTCACCGGCCCCCGGCACATATTAAAAGCGAGGGCCTTTGAAAAGAAACAAGGGGCGCGTCGGGAAGTGTCGGTTGCGGACCTCCGGCGAGGGAGGGGGCCGCCGGGGGCATAAAATTAAAATCCAACCCCCTAGCACCCCACCCCCGATGCGACCGAGCTCCTGTCTTAGCGTGAGGTTTATGAAAAGAAAACGAGTGAACTTGTCTCGTGATTAAATTCGAGTCCAAGTCGCGAGAGGGCCAGATGAGGAGCGGGGAGTGACCGGCGCACAGTGGATCGAGTCAATAGGAGAGGTCGGACATTATTTGGAAACTTTAAAAGCTCATAACTCCGTTCATACAAAACTTTGAGGTTTTAAAAGAGGTTTCATTGGTTTTTTGTAACATTTTCTGCAAGAAGCACCCCTTAAAATTTGAAACGTGACGAAATAAACTTCAAAATTGGCAGTTTTAGTAAAAAGTTTCATGTCCGACCTCTCAAATTGACTCGATCCACCGTTCAACGCTCACCGGGGTTTTTGACCTCGATACCTGGCCTCCCGTCATAGCGAAGAGAGCACTGCCGGGCTAAGGAAGAACGCCGTATGAGCCCTCAGCCATTGGCAAATACCCTAAAAAAAATCGCGAATTTCCGGGAAAATTTTTAAATATTTTTCCTCCGACTTTTCAGAGAATTGAATCGGTGAGAACGAAATACACCAACTCGGTATCTCGAAAATGCTTAAGTTTCATTAAAGACAGTCAATTTTCATGAAGGTCATTGATAGTAGCGCATCAGTCCCGCACTCTCAATGCGGGAAAGTCTATGGAAACTAGAATTCGTTTGCAGGCGCAATGATACAACTATTCGAACTCGAGAGATAATCATGCGGTATCATGAAGAATTGAAGGAGATTGGAAAAGGTCTCGATCCTTAACTATTCTTACAGTAGGCCACTCATGTAGAGACTTGAGGGATAGATCATATTATTTTTAGCTGATCTACAAGAATCAAGCATCAAAACACGATTTTTTGACCAGCGCAAATGGCCTATTTGAACGCACGCAGGAGAAATCACCAACACTGAAAAAAAAAGTACGACAATCTCAACCATAAGCGTAGCTGCACTAGCTAGAAGTGTAAAGGCACCAGCCTGCCCAGCGGTACAATTAACCCATCCACACTTATGCTGACTGTGAGGGCACCAGCCAGCGGTATAGTTAATTCAACCACCTTTTCAGCTGACGTAACTATACACCTCTGGCTTGTGCAACTACTCTAATACCTGGCGCAAAAATCAGCTAGGAGTATAGTTAGGAATGTGATACTTTTTTTCCGCGAACGCTCTGTCTAAAAGTTGGGTCAAAGCACTCTTTTCACACTGGAAAAAAATGTAGTCTGGATTTAGAGTCTAGACTCTTAAAAACATTGACGAGATAAAGTAATCTTGATTCAATCGGACTTTTTGCTGGGATCAAAAGGAAAACCGCCTAATTCAAGAGGCTCGGCTCTTCAATTCGAGGAAAAATTGGATGGAATCAAGAGTATATTTTCTTGTAAATGTTATTAAGAGTCAGGACTCTAGATCCAAGCGACTTATCATCCAGTGCAGGTAAGATTCCGAATATCGCTTCAGCTTAGGAAACATTTCCACTTGAAGTTGCGATTTCTTCCAGATTTTATGGTCGAATGACGCAGTGTGCGTCGGAGCGCGGGCGGGGGGGGGCGGCAGAGGTCAGGACTCAGGAGCGAGGGAGATTTTTGAACAGTCTGGCGCTACATAGGGCCCTTTTTAATCTGTCACGTGCTTTAACGGGTTGCCAGGGACAACTTCCATTGATCAGCATTCAGCTCCGTGCCCAGGTTCGAATGCCGGCCGCCAAGGCGAAACGGAGGCGGATTGAGCGTGTTCAAGATTGTCCCGCCTTCTCAGGTTCCGATGAAAACGATTTCCGAGTTTCGAGTTTGACGCGCGGCCACCGACTTCGCGTGGAAGTGATTTTAGTCCAACGCCGTTGGCGACCCAGTGAAATAGTTCCATTCAACGTATTCCCGCTACGCGGACAAAATGGTGTAACTACAATGGGCCTGTTGCAAACTTTTACTAGAGCAAAAATAAGAGTTGTTCTTCATAGAAAATGTCACAAAAATCACGATGAGCGCATCGGCTTACTCTAAAATGCACTCCTACACAATCTGCGTCTGAATCTGGTGGTTTTAATGAAGTTGATAAGAAAAATTTACAACCCCTAAATCCGAAAGCGAGAAACCTAGCAAGGCATCTGGTATCGGAGAACCTCCACAAAATTAGGCGAGGTATATCGATGCGGAGTACTGCCCACCAAATGAAGGAACGTATTACATGACCAGGAGTGGGAACTGAAATCGGAACCGGAATTCTGAATCCTCCGAACCAGAATCCTGAACCCTCGGAACCGCAATTTTTTGTTGGGACCGGAACTGAAACCGGAACCTGAATAAACGACATGAGAGGAGCCGGAACCGTAATCGAAATGGCGAGACTTGGAATCGTCCTGAAAATTCGGTTCCAAAGGGTTCCACGTCAGCCGATATTAAAATCCGTGTAGTGAAATTTGCGTCACCCAGGAAATGTGAGGATGTATGCGGAAGAGGATTGTGAAAAAGCACCTATTTTAAAATTTCAAAGATGAACCGGTTTCAAAATTTATTTAGGTTCCCATGCTTGCCTGTGTCATGGAAAAACCCCTATAGCATATCTTTCAAACCGTACACCGAAAAAAAAAAATACAATAAATTCAAAATGATTAAAATTCTGAATTTAAAGAAAGTATGCGAGAACTTATAAAATGCTGAATAATCCACTTAAGCAGTTACTTTAGCAATGCCAGGATGTAAAACTAACTGCTGTGGCGAGTAATTTGGCATTTTATAAGTGCTCTCACACTTTTTGTGTATCCAGAATCTTAAATCAACTTCACTTTTTTTTTTTTCAGTGTAGTTAGGATTTTAGATGCTTTAAGCGTTAATTTTAAATGACATTCAAACTTGAGGAAGACACTGCTTCTCTCCCGAGATGACAAAAAAAGTGAAGGGTTGACGTGCTCAATAAATATTTCTCATCGAGGGGACAATTGTGCATCGTGGCCACTCCCTTCATTTTTTCAAATCGGAACACATAAATACGTCGTTATCTTGGAGAGCTTTCCCCGGTTAATGGCTTGTAAGTTATTTTATCCCGGCGTCGTTGTATTGTTCGAGTCAGTTTTCCACGAAAGTGAAAGAAAGTTTCGCGACTTGTCTAAACTTAATTCCGAAACTTTAAATCTCTCCCTCGGGTTTCGGTTATTAGATTTATTTATCTTCGAGGAAGAGAAGCAAAATTGACTGGACAAACTCTACTGTTCCCCTCATAGCCCCGAGCGGGAGATTGTGATATCAATCTGTTGACTCACAGGACAGTTAAGAAGGCCCATAAGTGGCCCAATATGTTTAAAACGAATCGTGCTGCCAGATTGTTTTATATTCCTTATAAAAAAAAATAACACAAATTGTCTGCAGTTTAGAGCTAACTGACGGCGTAAGTCCGCAATCGCATATCTTGTTTGCGGTGTCTGAAAATCTCCGCCTCTGTGTTATTATTTTAAAGGAGAACAAATTGACATCATTCTTTGAAGTTTTTGCAGAATTTTCTTGTTACAGAGAAGAAAAATCACGGCAGGTTTAAAGAATTGGCGTTTGCCGTTAAGTAGTTTTCCTTTTAAAAAATAAAGTATGACAAGAATGACAAGTCTGTGCCGTCGCAAACCGAGTTATGCGATTGCCGACTTACACCGTCGTAATACTCCCGCATTAAGGATCGAAGAACGTCGTATGAGCCTTTCGACGCTGCCGTATTTCCTTCAATAAATTACGACTGTATTGGGGAAAATGGTGAATATTTTTCTTCAAATTTTTCGGATAGTTTTATTCGCAACATAATGTCAAATGTCTACATTTCAAGGAAAAATTTGCATAAGTAATTTTCCTCAAAAATACATGTTTTATCCAAGAATATTTGACAACCTTTAAATGTTAATACGGCGTTCGTCCTTAGCACGGTAGAATAGTAGACCATGGCTCAGCGTTAAACGCTACGATACGTACACATATGATATGAACATATAGGCCCCGATACACGATCAAATTCCCGAACCAATTACCATCAAAGTGTCGGGAGTCATCAGTCTTAAAATCGTTACTTCGCCTAATTTTCAAATGAAAACCTGGCAGAAATGTTACATGTGGCGAGAAGTGATGAATGGTGGCACTTCGTTCTGATCAAAATTTGACAGCCCGTCCAACTTTGATTAAAAAGAACTGTTGGATGGTGAACATTAGTCATCAACTGATCTACTTTGATCGGGATTGGTTCGGAATTTGATCGTGTATCGAGAGCTTATGATCTTAATAATCAAATAAGAATGTCCACGAGATTAATTCGTGTAAGGTTTCATAAAAAATCCAAAATATGAGTTTTTCAGGAAAGTTTACATATTTTAAACCATACTGCAAGCTACCAGCTTGGTCTAAAGCGCTGTCTCCACTCGTCAAAACGGCGTCAAAATGGGAGCTCAAAGTGAATCGATTTCAACGATAAGTGGCTCAAAGTCAAGACTTGATGCGATTGATGAGTGTTGCAACTCAAAATAGAGTGGCGTGACTCTTTTTTGATCAACAATCGCGAACAGATCGTGTTTATCGATTCACTTTGAGCTTCCATTTTGACGCCATTTTGACGAGCGGACACAGGGCTTAAATCAATGCAAATATAGCGTTTTCAGATGTGTTTTAAAAACTATATTAAACTCTCATCAGAAGGAGTTTTAAAAGCACGCTATGCCTTCGATGCGGAGCACGTATTCAACAGTCGCATATCAAACTCAAATACCATAACACACCAACGACGATATTATCACACCAAAAATCTGCTCCAACCGGAGCAGCGGAAACGCTGCCTCTGGAAAAGCGAGAAAATATCAAGTTGATCAATGCCGTCGCGGCATGGGAGGGAGCCTGCGACCAATTTGAGTCAATTAAGGAAGTAAAAGTTTGCAAAGTAAACCTGCAATTAAGAGCCGGCTCGGGAGATAAACGAGTGGGGAAATTAGGAGCGTAAGGCACCGGCGGAAGCGGGAAGACAAAGGCGCCAAAAGGGGAAAGTGACGCGGGAACAAAGGGGGCGCTTTGAATGGTCGTACAGTTGCAGCACTGAACGAGTGAGACTTGGCGTTTCGATATCGCACTGCATTAGACGCCGCTCCCAACTCAACACTCCCACTTGAGCTCCCTAGCCGCACGTTCGGGGGTCTCTCCCCGACTGGAAGCGTCTGAAATCGAGGTTATTTTTTTGCAGGTCCGTACAATTTTGCAAGTAGCTCGAAAAAACAGCCGAAATAGCTGTCAAAAATGTAATGTAAAATGACTTAAAAATATGTATTTCGAGAAACGCGTATGAGGGTTTCTTCCCGACTGAAAGCGTCCGAAATCGAGTTTATTTTTTGGAGGGTCCATACAATTTTGCAAGTAGCTCGAGGAAACAGCCGAAGTAGCTGTCAACCCTTTAATAAAAGGGATGTAAAATGCCTTAAAAATAGGTATTTGGAGAAACGCGTATGGGGGTTTCTTCTCGACTGAAAGCGTCAGAAGTCGAATTTAGTTTTTCGAAGGTCCATTCGATTTTGCAAGTAGCTCGAGGAAACAGCCGAGGTATCTGTCAACCTTTTAATAAAGGTGATGCAAAATGCCTTAAAAATAGGTATTTCGAGGAACGCGTTCGGGGGTTTCTCCCCGACTGAAAGCGACTGAAATCGAGTTTGTTTTTTTGAGGGTCCGTACAATTTTGCAAGCAGCTGGAAAAAAACAGCCGAAGCAGCTGTCAACCTTTTAATAAAGGTGATGCAAAATGCCTTAAAAATAGGTATTTCGAGGAACGCGTTCGGGGGTTTCTCCCCGACTGAAAGCGACTGAAATCGAGTTTATTTTTTTGAGGGTCCATACAAGTTTGAGATTTGCTCGAAGAAACAGCCGAAGTAGCTGTTACCCTTTTAATACTTGGATTGCATTTTGTAATAAGGAACCACTATCTCTGGCTCTCCCATTAAAGCACATAGGTATCTGCTTCGGGAAGCCAATGGCATGTATGTTGTTTCTAAGATGGGCCAAAAATAGTGGTTCCGAATTGCAAAATGCAGTGCAAATGTGATGTAAAATGCCTTAAAAATAGGTATTTCTAGAAACGCGTATGGGGGTTTCTTCTATACTGAAAGCGTCTGAAATCGAGGTTATTTTGTTGAAGGTCCGTACAATTTTGCAAGTAGCTCGAAGAAACAGCCGAAGTAGCTGTCAACCTTTTAATAAATGTGATGTAAAATGCCTTAAAAATAGGTATTTCGAGAAACGCGTATGGGGGTTTCTTCTCGACTGAAAGCGTCTGAAATCGAGTTTATTTTTTTGAGGGTCCATACTATTTTGCAAGTAGCTCGAAAAAACAGCCGAAGTAGCTGTCAACCTTTTAATAAATGTGATGTAAAATGCCTTAAAAATAGGTATTTCGAGAAACGCCTATGGGGGTTTCTTCTCGACTGAAAGCGTCTGAAATCGAGGTTATTTTTTTGAAGGTCCGTACAATTTTGCAAGTAGCTCGAAGAAACAGCCGAAGTAGCTGTCAACTTTTTAATAAATGTGATGTAAAATGCCTTAAAAATAGGTATTTCGAGAAACGCGTACGGGGGTTTCTTCTCGACCGAAAGCATCAGAAATCGAATTTAATTTTTTGAAGGCCCATTCGATTTTGCAAGTAGCTCGAAGAAACAGCCGAAGTAGCTGTCAACCTTTTAATAAAGGTGATGCAAAATGCCTTAAACACAGGTATTTCGAGAAACGCGTATGGGGTTTCTCCTCGACTGAAAGCGTCAGAAATCGAATTTAGTTTTTGAAGGTCCATTTGATTTTGCAAGTAGCTTGGAGAAACAGCCGAAGTGGCTGTCAATGCTGTAAAAAATTTTCAAAATCATGAGTTGAAAACGCTGACTCCGCAGGGTTGAATATTACAGCCACACACAGTGCGGCTACCACGAGCCGCGTATTAGCGCCTACAAGACTGCAGGGATACTTCAAGCACTGCGCGTTAGGCGCATAATGCGTGAAGTATGCCCTCAATCTTGTGTCGAATTAATGCGCAACACGTGAGGTATTCTTGCAGTCTTGCAGGCGTCAATACGCGTTTTGTGCTAGTATGCCCGCACGCTGCTCTGAGTTTGGCTCTAATATTCGAATTCGTAGTGTCAGCGTTTTTCAACTCTTGATTCTGAAATGGTTTTACTCTCTCCATGGATTATCGTCTTTCAAAAGAAAATTGGTTTTCATGAAAATTTCATGTACTGTTTTGTTGGTTCCGTGCCAAATTTAATGGTAGTCAAAGCATAGAATTGTTTTCTTATATATTTTGTGATTTTTACTGTAACTTATCACTGAGAGCACTCGTAAGAATTCGTATCTAAGGTAACGTTTACTGCTGAATTTTACGAATTTTAAAATCTATGTATGTATCTTTATAGTGTTACACGATCAAACTGAACCATCAAATGGACAAGGTCTTAAACTTTTTCTTAAAATATCAGCGGATCTCAGGTATTTGATGGAATGCTTTGAGTTAGCTAGACAGTGCTCAACCATCCATTCAAATACCTTCGTGGGCCGCTGGTATTTGAAGAACAATTTTGTAACCTGCTTGTACATGTGATGGCTCGATTTGATTGTTTGACACTAGCCTTACAATTCAAATCAAGAAAAAACGATTTAATTTTAAAAAATAACACATATTCACTTTACACCAGCACCAGATTTAGTGTGGACGGAGCCCTTTAAAATCCTCCTCAAAATGATACTTTAGGAATTTCAATTCATGCGTAGAATATTCACTGAAGCAAGTACAGGGGATATGAAATGATTTCGTATCCGCATAAAAATCCTGTCAAATGATGGTTGATCACCAACTAGTTGAGCAAAAAATCAAGTAATGCTTTTTTTTTCAAGATTTAATCTAGGTTTGCTACATAGATTGCGCAACTATTTGGTCATCAGCCATCATCTGGCGGGTCTGAATGTTGACTTCCGATGCAAAAGTAACTTTCACTTCGCAGGAAAGATGGCAATGGAGGGTCCCTAAATGATACTGTCTCTGAATGAAACCAGCAACAGGTAGCAAAGTTATTCTTTCACCTTTGGTTGATGTAGCGAGAAATAAAAAGACCAAACATTCCAATAATTAATTAAATTCTCGATGTATCATAACCATCGTGAACATTTACGGCCTTCACGCGGTTGAATAACGCTTCCGAAAGGACCGACCATGCAATGCTCAGACCATGCTACCGTGTTAAGGAAAAACGTAGTATGAATCATCAGACGTTGCCAAAACTCCTTCGATAAGATACGAATTTATTGGAGGGGATGTAAATATTTCTCTTCCGATTTTTCAGAGGATTTAGATCGCAATTTAATAAAAAAATATCTGAAAACTTCAAAGGAAAGTATTCATAATTTTCTTCTAAAATTATTTTCTGATCAGGAGAAATCTGGTAACATTCGAAAGCTCATACGGCGTTTTTCCTTAGCATGGGAGTGTGGAACTAACGATCAACTTCAATTAGTTTTGTAGGTCACCGAACCTCATTTAAACAACGGTCGGCTCGAAGGTCAATTTGATGAGGCTTAGCCTGGACTCCGGGGGACGACGTGGTG
>NW_017547323.1:444267-541159 GCF_001854935.1 Bemisia tabaci
GGGGGGGGGTTGCCCGGAGGCGGCGCTGATTGCTTAATACAAAGGACAACGTATATCAATTTATTTATAGTGGATCTGATGTGCCTCCGACATTCCTCCGAACATCCCTATATTGCCAACATTCATCGATTTCAATTTAATCGCGGGCGATTTGCACCAATCCAAAGGTCCGTTTAGCCACACATAACTTCCATTTCCCAAGAACTGAAACTGAATCGTCCGAACATTGCAACCAGATACACAGTGTCTTAAGCCTCGTTTATACGCTTAAAATAGGAACTGAAAATAAGGGTCATTTATGCATTCAATTGCATCCCCAAAATTTTCAGTAATCGACGAGGTCGGAGGGAAGTAGTTATCGGTTTCTCTGAAACATGTCTTAATTATTATTATGAGCTGTCAAATTACAAATGTAACAATCTGATTAATTGCTTTGGGAACCACCGGACAGTATATCGAAGATAACAGGTGAGGAGGGACAAAAGGAACCCAGTATCTTGCAAGTGAAGGGACAAGAAAGTGTTTTAATTATGACAACGCTGGATTACCTCCATTCAAACCTATGCTAAATAATCGATTCTTGTCGGAGCATCTGACCCCTCCGATACATTTTCATAGGGTTCAATGGAGGGAAGACAATGTTGCCAATTTGTTGGATCTGCCAATGTCCAAAAGCACCCATTTACGTACTAGAATTAAAACAGAAATGTGCACTGAAAAAAAAAAAAAAAGATTGGTAGAATTTACCATTCCTTCACGCTGTATTTCACACAGCGTCAATTTAGAGTCGATCTTGCCACAAGAAAGGTGAACGTTACTATATACTGGTACAGGTAGAATTCCTCTGGTAGAATCGACTTGAAGATTGATAGAATTTACCATTCTACCAATCTTTTTTTTTCAGTGTACGTACTAAAATTAATACAGAGATGTGTCTCTATCATAAACTAAAGTAGGCGGTCCCTTATAGCAAAAGTATGTCTTTATCACGGTTTTTGGCGATAAAGCGACAACGCAGCATCCGTCGATTCTCCCTTATTGCTCATAAGCTTTGGCGCTAAATGATTAGAATGGATCGAGTCACGTCTCTGACGCACCCTGAACAAAACCTCCTCTCCTTCGCCATTATTGTAATTGGGTTCCTTGAACGGCTACGACTTGAACCTTGCACTTTGAAATTGGTGTTGCGTTACTGTGGTGTTTCATGCTTTAACTGCACATTCGCAATTTTGCACCTTGTTGCAATGGACTTACTTACCGTGACTACCGGCAAAAGAAGTAGTCTGCCACGCTAAGGAAGAAAGCCGTATAAACATTTGAGAGTTGCCACATTTTCCTTAATAAAATGTGTATGTTTGATGGCATTCATTTTTCCTTGAAAATTTCAGATATTTTAGATTGAATTGTAAACAAAATTGTCTGAAAATTTCGGGAAAAATATTTCCAAATTTTCCAGTCACTTCGGTTTTAATCGAAGGAAACTTGGCAACGTCTGATGGCTCATACGGCGTTTTTTCTTAGTACGGCAGTATTGGACCGCGTTGAGCAGAAAAGAACCGAGCCACATCTGCTATTGCCAAATTTAATCGGGCAAATTAATTTTTTATATGAAAACGGTTGTGCTGTTTTTCGCACAAATTTGAGTGAATTTACTGCTCAGTTCGGGGCAAATTCTTTAAAATTTTTAAAGGAATCCGTGCAAGTGTACTCTTGTAAATACTGGCGGTGGCTGATATGGCTTGGTTCTTTTCTACCAAACGTAATCATATTATTTCAGGGAGATGTCATGCAAATGCTATTGCACCTAGTGCCAGTAAAATCGGAGAAATGTTTTTTTTATGCGATGATACGCTTTTTCTTTGAAGAATTTTGTGGGAATTTTGATGTGTTGTAATGGAAATATGTGATTTTAGAAATCAGTTATCTTATGAGTAAATATTCATACGTGTGTAGAATCTGAATACATTTTTTGTTAATACATACAAAACCATGTATATTTTCTTTGAATCTGGTGGTTCATTGCAGAGAAATTTTGTTTAATAATGTAAAATTCTAACCAGATCATTATTTTGTTTTTTTCAGGTAAGTGATAAGGGATGTTGTTTCATCGTCGCTGAGATATGATGTTTTTCTCGCAATTATGTACGCAGAAAAGGTAAAATGCTTAAAACTTTTCATTTACGTAAAACTTAATACGTACCTTTTCGGGTAATACCCATGAATTTTTTGAGAAATTACTGATGCCTATTCGGTTTCATCAATTTAAATGTATGTTAACATTCGAGATCTTTTAAGAGGAACTACCTTGTCTAAAATCGATTAAAAGCAATGATGCAAACCTGTCAGAATTACCACATGTTGGTGCACCAAATTTTAGTCATGAGCTCAACTTCAAGAGTTTTATTTTGCTATTTTTTGCTGTAGATTTGGCTACAGACAAAACCAGTGTTGAGCCTTTCACAAAATTTTGATTTGCGGATTTGTGATTGAATCGATAATCCTCCGCGCAATCAGGTTTAAAATTTATTACGCCGATTTTTTTCTACGAACAGGATTGAAATCTGTGACTTCACATACTTGAAAATATCATCCGAATTGTGAATATTCAAGCTGGCGGGTTGTATCCAAACCAGAGATTTAGAATGAACATTCTACTTTGACAGTTCCACCCCTAGCAAACCATCGGTTCCCTTTTACATGCCCTGGAGTCTCATGTGGGGTGATCGAGAAACGACAGAAATAGAGGAGTGGAGCTGAAAAATAAAACTGCGTAAGACAAGACAAACATCATCCGAAACAAGGACCCAACAGTCCGTGCTTGGAAACAAATATTTACAGAGTCTTCCAAGTCAACTCCTTTGCTCTTTTCGAAACCATCGTTGTAAAGTCGAAATCAAATTTCAATGGATAAACTTCTTTTATTAACTTCATCTGTCATATTTATCAAATTAGTTTAGAATCCGATTTTCTGTTTTTTCTTACCGATTCTTCAAACTTTTGTTTTTTTGAAAAATGGTTAAGAAATAGGTTCTACACTAATTTGGATAAACTTCGTCTGGTTGACTTGAGATCAATAGATAGCAAAAGTCATCTGCCGGCTGATTGTTGAAATTCATAGATAAATCTATTGACAAAGAATACAGAAGGGATGTGAAGGGATCCTACTGGTGGATGCGGGAGGGTACAATAGACAAAGGAGGTAGGTTATAGACTAACTAACGGCAACCCACGAGTGACCCTATAGTTGAATTTCTCATTTTATTTTATTTCACACGACAACATTCTGACTTGGAATTTGGTCAGTATAGTCTACAATCTATGAAAAAAATAAAGAAAAATTAAGAAGTTAAGTCGTCTAGGTCCTTATTAATAGAATGAAAAATGATGGAAAATTAAGCAGTAACTAATGTTACTGCTTAATTTAGCCTTTTTGAAAGCCAAATAATTTTGGCTTTCAAGGAGTAACATGAAATGAAGGCGATCGGCTCTCAACGGAAACCGTGGATGCAATTACTCCTGCTTGATTGATGTGCGTGTTGCATATGCAAATAATAAAGTAAATAATCAGTAAGTCGATAAATAATCAGTCAGTCCTATAAATAATCAGTAAGTGAAAGCGTGAGTTTTTTCAAATTTTTCAAAAGTTTTATGAGACAGTGGCATTTTGGAGCCTATCGAATTAGTCACGAGCCTCCTACCTAACTAACCTAATTTGCAAAAACTCACTAGCAAAGTACTCACATCGACATTCATCATTCATCATCAGGCGAATTTTATTTGACTTTTCCCCAACAATTTGCTCATCAGTCATGAATCATCATTGGGCAAAGATACGTTGACCTCCGAAATTAGCTTAGAGGATTTAGCCGATTCCGTTGCTTAGTTTGTCAGAGCGAGATCTCCAAAATATATTTCCTCCGTTTAAGACGGACCTATTTGGACGGCGTTTAGCAGAAAGGAACCAAGTCACATCAGCCATTGCCAAATTTAATTGAGAATTCAATGTTTTACATGAGAACGTTTGTGCGGATCCTCTAGTTTCGAGGAATTTGCTTCGTACTGTGCAAATAATTCACTGAAATTTGCGTAAAAATCCGCCGAACCGTTTCATGTAAAGCATTTAATAGAGAATTTGCAGGTGTCTGAAATTTGATGAATTCCGTGTTCAAGTAAATACTACTGAGTGCACTGAACACGAGGACACCCTTGGTTCATGAATTGAACAATTATTGGAGAAGGCATAACAAAATGATCTGATCTGCTAAAATGCATATGTTTAAATGGGAAACGCCGCCAGAAAACGTCGCTAGGCGGTGAATTTTCTTAGTTTTAAATGTATTTTTATACTATTTTCTATATCAGAAAAAAAATTATGAGAGATACTGTGAAATCAGCTCTTTAAGCACTTTCAGATGAGGCAGTGCATGCAAATTCTCCATCGCCCAGTTAAATTTGGCTGATAAGGCTTTGGATACTTTCTGCTTGACGCGGACCATTTGATATCTCCTTCGTAAAAAAATAAACCATAAGAAATATGAAGGCTATGTAAAATGAACTCGAGCTATTTCTGGTTTATCCCTCGTGCAAAATGTCACGAATTCCATTCGATGTGGCATCGTGGCCATGACCCCAGCTCGTTTGCATCGACGAGTCCCCGCGCGTGGCGAATTGTTGCGGAAGTGGAATGGCACCGTTTCCCCGCCAAGTATCATAAAATCAGACGCAGGAAATCGCACAGAAATACGGAAATGTAATTTCATTTTTTCTCCAGCCCCCTCCCTCCCCCCGGTTTCCTGCGCCTCGTCTTTCTGCGGCAAATTGTGCGCAAGGCCCGCAGCACCGTGCTGGCGGTAAAACGCCGCATGAGCCCTCTGATCTTGCCAAATTACTCCCAATAAAACACTAATAAAATACTAATTTTACAGAAAAATCGTGGAAATTTTACTACTTTTTTTTATTCATGAAACTTTTATTCGTGATGTGATTCATGTCTTTGAAATTTGTAAGGTGAAAGATTTATACATTTTCTTTGCAGAAAATACACATTTACTGTGACTAAAAACCACCGAAAAATTAAAGAAAAAACGCAACTGCTTTTGTAACCGGAAGCAATCTAACTACACTAGACGATACCTAGTTTTCTCTGGTGTTTTATAATTATAACCGAAAATTAAGAAATAATAACAAATGAAGTTTTGTCCGTATGTCATTCTTCATAATCAAGGATAAATTGGACGTATTCATGTTGAAAGGAACCATATGAAAATGAATTAAATCAGAATGAACTGTAGGTACTACAGAAATTATATGCGCATGGTTATCCTATTGATTGGGTTCATTTTTGCATAAATACATCCAATTTGCAAAGAGTTTAAAGGTGTAGAATAGTTTCGTGTAGTTTTTTGTTAAAATAAAGAATGCGAAATGAGTGAAAACTAAGCAAAAAGACACGCATGCAGACTGAGTCCATTTGTATCGGCCCAAGTGAGGTGCCTGGAGGACAAGGTGCAGAAGTGCATTTGTTGAAAAAAATCAAGGCATTAATGATTTTTAGTAAAACTAGTCGTAATGTATAATTCGTGGAAAATTCGTTTTCATATTCCAATTTTTCAGTATCAAAGAGTCAGTTTGAACTTTCTTTCCGCCATAAGGATCCATGTGATTCCGGAACCTCAAACACGTATTTCTCGTAATAGCAAAAACTGCACTTACACGCCCTGTCTTCCAAGCCCCTCAATAGGCAAAGTAAGATACCGGATGACTGTTTAAGCTTGAAAACGTCTAATTTGCAGAAAGATTAAAGGTTAAATAATTGCTTGAAGGTTGCTTGAAGTGAAACGCCGGGGCGCGCGGCGGGCGAGGGCGACCGGCGCGACACGCGTATTGGCGCCTGCAAACCTAACAGGGATACTCCACGCATTTCGTAATGCGTGAGGCATCCCCTTAGGTTTGTAGGCGCCAGCGCGCATTTCGCGCTGGCAGCACGCCTCGCCACTCCGCTCAGCTCTGTATTTGGCTCTAATATTTAAACTCACGGGATCATCGTTTTTCAACTCATGATTTTAAATGTTTGCACACTCTGCATGGATTATTAACATTTCAAATCGATGAAAAAAAATATGTCTCGGAGGAAATGTGTGTTTTGTAAATATTTAGGTGGTTCCCTGTCAAATTTAATAATTTTCAAAGCACTTTGATTTTTTCTTTTATATTGAGCGTTCGCCACCTTAGTACGCTCTTTCCCGTCGTTTTGCATCGGGTATGTTACTAATGTATTTAGCTTGATTATCGGGGAAATTCGGCAACACATCAGACTTTTAGACATTCACTGGAGAAAAAAAGACACATTGGATCTAGAGTCCAGACTCTTAAAAACATCGACAAGAAAAAGTACTCTTGATTCAATCAGAATCTAGCTTAAATCAAGAACCAAGCCGTTTAATATAAGCGGATTTCGTTTTGATTCAAGCAAAAATCCGATTGAATCAAGAGTATTTTTTCTTGTCAATGTTTTCAAGAGTCTGGACTCTAGATCCAAAGTGTTTTTTTCCCAGTGTTTTTGTAATTTAGACATGTTTGACATTCAGAAATTTAGACACTTGTGAATATTTTGATTCCAATTTCATACAGAATTTTGACTCGAATATCGGGGGAATTTGGCAGCATTCGAATGTTCATATTCCGTTTTGCCCGGGACGGTAGCGCAGCCGAGTTCCCGCGAATACCTGCCGAGTTAATAAAATGAATAATCAAAGAGCCTTTCGCGGTACTCGGAGTACTTTTCGCGAGGAAAAAGCGCGGATGGAAAATTTACGATGGTTTCAATGCGCCGTAAAGTGTTATTAAATCCGTCTCTCGACGCAACTTTTATCGAGTGACACTTCCTCCCCCTTCCTCGGCAGCGGGAAGAGAAATGTATGCAAAAAAACAAAACTTCGTGTTTAGCAATGTTCTCGTGCGGCTCAAGGGGTTTTCTGCGAAAACACGGCTCTGCATCGCGGAGTTTTACAGTTTTCGCCCCTTCTTTGGTTTTTCAAACACATTTCTCGACGATTTTCCACGGGATTTTTAGGGAATTCTCTTCGGAAGCAAAGGAAATCACAAAAATGTTGTCCAGTAACAATGATCAGTGTTGGACTCTGTTTTGTAGGGAGGAACATGGAAAAAATATACACTGAAAAAAAAAAAAAAATTGGATCTAGAGTCCAGACTCTTGAAATCATTGACAAGAAAAAGGACTCTTGATTCAAGCAGATTTAAGCTTAAATCAAAAGGAAATCCACTCAAATTAAGAGGCGTGGCTCTTTATTTATTAAGCTTAAATCTGATTGAATCAAGAGTATTTTTTCTTGTCGATATTTTTAAGAGTCTGGACTCTAGATCCAATGTGTTTTTTTCCAGTGTACTGCTGATACAACAATGAAATTGAAAAAAAAAATTTGTCTGACATGTTTTGAATGTACATTTCACAATAGAGGGAAGGCTAATTTAACCATGGCGGTGGTCAAATTAGGATTTTTCAACTGCAAAATTTACATTGAAACATATTGGACACCTTTTTTAAACTACAAAATTGTTAGATCAGCAATTTCATTTTTTCTGTGAGCCTTTGTTGCTGGCTGATCCATGAACGCAATTATCTGCATAGGGCAATTGACGCGGCGTATAAGTTGTTCTTAAAATGAGCCGGAAATATTCGTAAAATTAGTTTTTTAATAAATATCTCTTCACGATTTTCCACGAGATTTTCAGGGAAAAGATTTCGGTATCAAAGAAAGTCACAAAAATTCTGCCCAACAACAATGATCAGTGTTGGACTTCATTTTGTAGTAAGGAACCACTGCGTCTGATTTATTCGAGAGCATTTATCTGAGAGCATCATTACTCTCTGACTGTGGTCATCAGTATATCATGTGGCTCGTAAATTTCAATATACCTTGTGTCATATTGCTTTTAAGTCACAGGCTATTGTTTAGAAACTTAGATCCGAATCAACAACAAATGGACGTATTTCTATCGAACGAAACTATGTGCGTCATGACTTGAACCTTCCTATGTACATAATCTTATGGGTCTCAGGGCTCATGGCTTAATGCCCATAGGTCTGTTTGGCAGAAATACGTCCAAATAACTCAGATTATGTGTCTTATTGCTTTTAAGTCACAGGCTATTTTTTAGAAACTTAGATCCGAATCAACAACAAATGGACGTATTTCTATCGAACGAAACTATCTGTATCATGACTTGAACCTTCTTATGTACATAATCTTATGGGTCTCAGGGCTCATGGCTTAATGCACATAGGTCTGTTTGGCAGAAATACGCCCAAATAACTCAGATAATTCTGAATGGTGAATACGTGCCGGCTAAATAAGTTATTACACTTGAAATAAGAAGCAACTCGCAGGGCGAATCGCATTGAGTTCGGAGAGAACTAGATAAGTGATGAGAGATCTCTATGCAAGATGCTGGAGTTAGTGGATGATGCAAGTGGCTCCATAGCGCGCGGGAAAATGATTTCCGCGAGTTTATTTGGAAGTTGCCAGATTCCCCCTCCCGCCAGGCCCCTGTCCCTGTCCCTGTCCCACTAGGTATCCCTTTTAACGAGCAGCACTCCCGGCGAGCCCTTCGGCACTCGACACATTCCTCGCAGCGCATAAAACGCATTCAAACTCAAGGTTCAGCTGCGTTGCCAGTTTCCTGAGTCTGTGGAGTTTGTGAGTGAAAATAATTTTTTATGGTTCTTCTATCTAGAGTACCTGTATAGGGAGAGTACCGACGGATCTGAAACTCCGAAAGTCCATCAGGCCTTCACCGATACCTCCACGAATAAAGTTAGGGCCCAAAAGGGCAGCCAACCTATGAATTTCAATTATCCAGAGCGATTAACTGATACTATTGTTACGAACCGTCCTTTATTAAGCACGTGTTTGACTCAGTTTTTGCATAAATTTACTCAATTTCGCGGAAGAACGCTCATTTCTGTATATTTTTAACCATCTTGGTTAGAATTGGAATCTGCAGACTGGCAGAGAAATTTTGTGCGTTAGAAGTTGGTTATAAGGGTGGCTGCACTTTTGGGCCCTAGGCCCTCCATGAACCGGTCTGTCGGTACTCTCCCTATACAGGTACTCTACTTCTATCTTCATCGTTGTTTACTGAAACAGTAAAACTACAATGGACCACCAGAAAAAGTACGAATTAAAGGATTCTAATACATGTTTCATAACCAAAATTTCACGCAAAACACGATTTGCGCAACGGAAATGACTGAACTCAACTTCTAACGAAGATATTTACGTTTTTATTTCACATTGGTTACGAGGTATTTGAACTGCCCGCTCACAAGAAACTCGAAGCTCTACTTGAGTCAAATCGCGCACTACAACGGTTTCAGCAATCTTCTCAATCGAGCAATGTTCATTCCCTACCATGTGTTGTTCAAACTATCAGCAATTTGCTATAGCTGAGCCAAAGCGTCAAGATTCAGGGTGCCAGATTTATGTATCGCAGAGACTGTCATGATAGACGTTTAGCGCGCGATGTGAATCACGTAGAGCAATGAGTTTTCATGAGCGGGTGGTTTGAATTCACGCATCAAGAATTATTGAAAATCTTCGTAATGAGTTGATTTCGGTAATTTTCGTTGTGCGCATCGTGTTTTTCGTGAAATTTTGGTTAAGAAACATGTATCAGATGGCTGAAATTCGTACCTTGTCTAGTGATCCATTGACGGAATAACATTTTGTAATTTTGTCAATAGTTCTTGACTTTCAGAACAATAACCTGACCTAATGTGAATAATTTTTACGCAAGCTTGTAATCAGGAGCTGTCAGGTAGAAGTAAGTAAAACTTATTGTTTTATGCTGATTGAGTTACTACGCAAAACATTCATATCTTTATTGCATTGTTTCAAAGTTTCATCTCCTATTTTGATTTTTTTAGAGGGAAACCAACCAACATTATTTCTCAACATTTTGAGGGAAGAATCCTCATACAGGCAAGAATGCACCATTTTTCGAGCGAGAATGTTCTCTGGTTCCCTTTGAGAAAATTGAAATAGCAGATGAGATTGTAAAACAGGGCAATGCAGATGTGACAGTTTTGCTTCACTCTATCGATTTGATTTTTGTCTTCAATCATTTCTGACGAATGTGGTTTGTTAGTTAGCAC
The DNA here is from genome assembly GCF_001854935.1 of Bemisia tabaci. NCBI lineage: Eukaryota > Metazoa > Arthropoda > Insecta > Hemiptera > Aleyrodidae > Bemisia > Bemisia tabaci. Next base: position 454,442 of record NW_017547323.1, read on the forward strand.
TGAATTCATCAAACAGACCAACTGAACGTATTTTCGCTATTCGAGGGCTAACGAAAAACACCGCTTAACTGAAAATTTTGGCAAAAAAGAGTTAGCAACTATGTCGCATTCTACAGTGTAAAAGACGCAAGTTGGTGATTTTAGTTTTTTCCTCAATCCAGGAGGAGAGGTGAAAAAAATACAAATTGAACCCTAAAATTACAAAGATGATGACTTTTCTATTTGTTCTGCAAAATCGTTAGTTTGCAGATAAGCCGTATTGTACGTTAGCCATTGTATTGTAAAGACAACTATGTGCTAATGAATGCATCTGTAGAAAAGGGCTTAGCAAGAGGATAATGAGGCAAGAAGAACAACATGCCAAATTAACACCCAGGATGTTAGAAACCTCCGCGACATCTCTGGAATGTTGATATCAACGCTTTGGCTGTTAATTCAACGTCGCGAATATTTTATGTTAACAGCGAGAGCGTCTACCTTCCCCCCCCCCCCTNCCGAAACGAAGAAAACGAATTACACAAATAAGGGAAGTTCGGAAATCAACTCCTGAACGAGGTATCAAAAAGTATCTTCAACACAGATCAAATGGATATTAGACTATACAAATGACGTCATTTGTGTTTTTGTTATTTGACCAATGTTAATTGTAAACAATTTTTAGGACTTGATTTTCTCACTTCACGATGTGTGATTTATTTTCTCCATGAAATTTTGAAAGGAAAATATGCTGCATAGTGCTTCAATTCCTGCCTTGCATACAGACAAGATCCATTCTAATAAACGGTCAAGCATAGCAAACTTTTCAAATCGCCTTCAATTCTTTCTGATACCACCCGGGCATCCCTCGAGTTAGAATAGTTGTATCATTGCACGTGCCAAGATTTTCTCGGTTTCGCAGCCTCTCTCGCACTATAAGAGTGTTTGCTGGTGCAATTTCTACTACAACAGCTTAAGAAAAACGGGGACATTTATGAGCCTGAAAGGTCGTGTACTATCATACGAGTTAGGATTCAGGGTGAAAAGTTAATGGGCCATCATGCCCAATTGTGAGAATCAGAGTCAATAAACTTCCTTCGTAAGATGAACGAAGGTGATAGATAATGGATAAGTTGCGCTGGTCTCAGAATCGTGTTTTGATGTTTGTTTTTTGTTGGCTGCTGAAAATATTAGAGACCGTCCAAACAGCAATTACTTTCTACGTTCAAAATTAACCGAGATATCGCGCTTTGAAAAACTTGGTTCATGATGTCATCCACCGCGGTAGTGACAATCTTGGTTTCTTCCACCTTGCTCCCATTCGAGTTTCACATTCAGTAAACCGTGAAAATGTGTGTCACCCTGACGAATGAATTCAAGTTGAGAGAGACCAAGGGTGTTACTACCACGGTGGATGACGTCACGAACCGAATTTTTCAGAGCGCGATTTCTCGATTAACACACTGAACTTAGCGAGTTGCTGTTTGGACTAATCTTATTACAGGGTTCCCAGCGATCTGGAAAACCTGGAAAAGTCAGGGGGAAAAAATGGCCTGGAAAACATGGAAAAGTCAGGGAATTTGCTCCAAAAGTCTGGAATTTTTTCAAGGACTGAGAAAAAAAAATTAATAAGTAAACAAATAAAAATAAAAGAATTGTGTGTGTTACTACCAAACCAGCACATATTTTGTCGGCGTTTAGCCGAGGGTAAAACCCTCGTTTCCACCGTCCACCACGAGGAGGAACCGACATCAGACGGCACGCTTCCACCGTCCAACTTACAACTCCCATGGCTTACATTAATTTGAAATTCAAAATTTTGAAGAAATTTTGAAAAAATGGAGAAGAAATTTTGAAAAAATTTAGAAGAAATTTTGAAAAAATTTAGAAGAAATTTTAAAAGACAAAGGCATTTGGGCTCATGCCTTTGTTGTTAGTGAGATTTAATAAGGATAACCTTATTTTTAAATTTTTTTTTTAAATTTAATAATTATTAAAGATCTCATGCCATGAAGAGTTGGGTTGGCGTTCTGGGCGCACCCTCACTCACAACAGTGAACAATTCGCCAATGACCGAATGCAGGGAACTCCTCTACCACCGTGCGATCCAGCAGTGAGACAACAAACTCGTAGCTGGATACTCTCTACAGAGATAGAGATTGCTGAAACTTTGTCCGGCTTGTTCGGCCCAGGAGAACAGAATACCCTGAGCCACGAGACCCCGGGACTCTCGTGAAGTATTCGGCTCGTCCTGCATCAAAACCTACTTCAATCTGCAACATCGCCCCAACCACCAGCCCGTTTGAGAGGCGTCCGACCCTCCGGTTCCGACTTTGCCTGGTCTAAAGTGTCCCGGGGGGGATGACGGCTTTAGACTTAATGCGCAAGCATCGGCAGATACCGGAGGTTGACCAGTACAGGATCGCCAGGCTTCGATCGGTCACCCCTGCAATTGGTCACTGGCGAATCGCGCAAAGTCGGTCACAGATCGGGATTTTCAGACCACTGTGTACCGGTTGATCCTTGCACCTCGCGGTTCAAGGATATGGCCTAACTACTATCAGTGGTCCTCTGAAGATCATCGTTCCCCTCATGTTCCTAAGGTTCCGCTTGATCTCTTCCGTAAGCCAGGGATATGGGCTAACAACCAAGGTAATAACGTACCAAGGTTCCGCTTGATCCAAGGCTGCAATGGATATGGCCTAACATCCAAGGTGTAAACAGCCCTGCTGCGCGCGAAGCAGGGCACCGAGGAAGTGGTTGATCCATGCCCGAGCGTATTAGGGATATGGGCTAACAACCAAGGTAATAACGTACCAAGGATGCGCTTGATCCTAAATTGCTCGTTACGATGTGTGAAGAGATATGGGCTAACAACCAGAGGCGAGGGAGGGTGCAGAATCACAACAGTTTGCCGGCGTTTGGCACGGGTCAGAGACCCGCCCCAGGTCCACCACGAGGAGGCTCCGGCACCAGACCCTTTTCTCTCTCTTCTCACGTTTCCTCTCGCTTTTCCTCTCGATTTTCTTCTCACTTTTCTTCTCGCTTTTCCTCTTGCTTTTCTTCTCGCTTTCCTTCTCGCTTTCCTTCTCAATTTCCTTCTCGCTTTCCTTCTCGCTTTCCTTCTCGCTTTCCTTCTCGCTTTCCTTCTCGCTTTCCTTCTAGCTTTCCTTCTCAATTTCCTTCTCGCTTTCCCTCTCACTGTTTTACTGTGTGCTTTCACTGTTTTATTCTCTTTTATGTTCTCTCTATTCTTCTCTTCTTCTTCTCCTATGTCTCTTCTTTTCTCTCCTCTCTTCTCTTCTCTTCTCTCTTTTCTTCCTGTTCTTTCTCTTATCTTCCTCTTCCTCTGTCTATTCTTCTGCCTCTCCTCAAACTTTGATTTTACCCTATACGAAGAGGTACTTTCACGAATGAGCCGTAAATAGTAGTTTTTTTAATCGTAGAATATAGTCTATTTGATCCCCAGGGAATCTAGTAGCCAGTAATAGACTTCTGACAGTGCTTCAGAAGACAAACGCATACTCCGTCACCGAGACAGAGAATTGACGAAGGAAGTTTTTCGGTTACTTCATTCGAAGTTAGGAAAAGTCTCAAAATGGTGAGCAATAGAAAAATGTTGAACATCTTATTTATAATCAAGAATCTCATTCCTAGACAAAAGTCCTGAGGACAGAAGAACTCGCGATCCCAGTGGTGTGGCGTGAATTGCGATATATCGATTGTTATGCCATTTAAATCCATGGTAAAAAACCAATTATTAAGGTGTTCGCTACGAACACCCTGTTTATCGATCCTTTTCCATAGGTTTAAATGGCCGATAAATCGATATATCGCAAAGCGCGCCACGCCACTGCACGAGCCGTCCATTTTTCATCATTTATTCCGGTAAAAATAACGTTGAATCAATAAAAAACTCAATGAAACACAACTACACCGAAACACACTCGTTCATCATATGTATGAACTGATATTAATCAAAATTAATCATTTACCGTCTCAAACTGTGTTTTTTGCTAAGTCCTGACGACGGCTGAGGCCGAAAAGCTTCGACTATTAAGTTCCTGAATTTCAAGTTAACGTGAGTTAACAGTTTATTTTAACCCATAGCACTGGCTACCCAACAAACCAAAAATTACACAAAAACTACTACCATAATTTTGTAAATCAACACTTTCAATACAAATTGTCATTGAAAGAGCAAAATTGACCAAGACGGATTATAAATATTAACCGTAAAACAGTAACCTCAGGCGGAATTTTTTTCGTTTTGCAAAACAACCTCTAGTATTGCAATAATGAAAGTTTTGGTGGTTCACAGTAAAACTAAACTTAAGAGAGCTCATCGTTTCCCGCGTGAAAGAACGTAACTTCATTTCAATGTTGCCAAATGTCCCCTCGCAAATTGCATATTAAGTAGGAGGATCTTGAACTTTCCTAACTGGAAATTTCATTGATAATTTTCCCCGAGATTTCATGCAAAATTAAAATAAAAATTACACAGGCACATTTTCATTAATTTGTTTTACAAAGCTGTGCCTGAAAATTGCACAGGCATAACTTTGTAAAATAAATTAATTGTTTGAGTCAATTTGATGACCTTGGAATGGAGTTACATTCCTTCGTACGGGAGACAAGTTTTACATTTAAACGTCTGGTCAGTTCTACTTATATGTGACAGACGAGGGTTAAATGGACTACATTTTGCAATTAGGAACTAAAATTTCTGGCTCATCCTTAAAAACACTTTTGTGCATCGGGAAACTAATGGCTCATAAGTTATTTCTAAACTGAGTCAGAAATTATAGTTCCCAATTGCAAAATGCGGTCCAAATGAGTCTGGAGGCTATTGGAGCGGAGGAAAACTTATTATTCATGTGGAAGCTACCTTTCATAACAATATGCCGGACCCCTTTTACTAGTGACCAGATCTGTAAGAGGAGACCTATTTTTCTGGGGAAAAAATTCCTTTACTCAGGAAATTTGATCCTAAATCTCAAAAACTGTCGTGAAGCTTGAAGACAAAAGTTCCTAGGTTGTAGAAAAATGTTGTTCATGTGTTCGCAAAAAGTTAAGAACAATTTTCTCCCGGAGGAGAAGGTCTTTTTACACAGATCCACACGCAAATGGACTGCATTTTGCAATTGAGCGCTAAAATTTGTGTCTCAAGTTTAGAAACAACGTAAGTACCCATAGTATCATACGCACATAAGTGTTTTTATAGATGAGCCAGAAATTGTAGCTCCGAATTGCAAAATTTAGTTCAAATTAAGTAACGTTGACTCAGACCGCTCTCGGCGCTCTCTGCTCAATCTTCACCAGATTGAAGGCAAGAAGGAAGTAAAGCAGCCGATAACCTAACAAGGTTTAACAGTTAATTTCCACCGCGACGCACTTTTAGACCCCGGCTCGTTAAAAATTCTTCCAAAGACACGAGGCACTCTGGAAATTCATGAATAATCATCCAAAATTGTTACATATTGTTACTTTGCTCTATGATGACCCATGTCTCCAGTAAAAATCTTAGCTAGATGATACGTCTGGTATTAGAAATACAGCGTTGACAAGTTTCCATATTTAAGCTTTAAAGATTATCGTATTATCAAGTATCTTACTTTCTGTAAACAACTGTCATTGGATGTTTCATGATATTTTAAGACATTTTATCAACAGTCAGTGTACATTTTTCTAAAAAAATACGTTAATAATAAATAATTTTTCTACGTTAATGCTGTTAATTCTGTTGATACAACGTTACAAACTTGACATCACAGACCTATAAAAATGCTCATTTTGTTCCGTTTTTGAATTAAAAAACGAACTTATTGACCACTTGAAGGTAGGATAATGTGGTTTAGCTGAAATTCAATGATAAGATTATTCTTGTGTAAAAGTTTTACCGCGAGTGTAAGTATAGATTTAACGATACAGCGTTGCAAAGTTTATGTATGTAAGCTTTAAAAATGTTTTTTTTTTTAGTTCAGTGTTTGTTTGTTTGTTTTTTTTGTTTTTTTTATGAAATAAACCATTTACGTTATCTGCAGATGTAAGATTAATTTGTAGTGATACAGCGCTGCCAAGCTTACAATTTTGAACTCAACGAAATATGATTTTTTTTTAAATATTTTTTTCCAGTTTAAGATAAAATCAATGGGTATCATCCCTCATTTCAAGCCAAAATATCAAGGTCTGATGTCTGTTCCAAGTGACAATTGGTTTTTGCAACAATACTCTCGCCAAGTTTATTCACAATTCTCTCCAAGCAATAAATAATGGACGATTTTAAAATAAAGATGCTTCCAGTAGTTATTTGATTTTGCTTATTTTTTTTATTTACATTGACATTTTTTTCTTTCAATTTTATATGATTTTCTACCGTACATTATTTTTCATTTTTTTAATTTTTGTATTTTTTATAGTTTTTTATCTTCTTCCTTCAAAATATTTTATTCATGTGATGCTTCAGTATCAGTCCTGTCTTGCCTTCAAATCTACAGAAAACGCCTCAACATGATGCCAATTTTAAACTTTCACCCTCCAAAAGTCATATTTAAATAATTTTAAAATTCTCTCTTAAGGAGGCGTCTGGGTTTTTTATACATTAACGCAACAGTGATTTGAATAATCTAGTTAGGTTTTAAATTATATTTTATTGTTTTGTTGGTGTATTTATTATTTTTCGTTCATTTAATTTACTTTGCATTTTTTTTTTTTTTTTTTTTTTTTTTTTTNTTTTTTTTTTTTTTTTTTTTTTTTTTTTTTTTTTTTTTTTTTATTTCTTTAATATTTTTAAAATCTTCCATTCTTACGTTCAACATACTCAGTTTTTTAAGGCACAATGAATGTATCGTCTATATCAAGATTTATTTCTACTTAAAAAAACCCAAACGCCTCCATATTCTATGTTAGTTTCTTCATTACACCTTAAAAAGGTTGAATTTGCAACTAAGTCTAGGCAGAATATTCCAGATCTTGAAAGCAACGCTGATGCTGAATCATCCATTGTATTCCAAAAATCCTCTGGAATTATATTTTAAAGTAAAATAACTATTGGAAGTATCCTTACTTTTAACTAATTTTATACAATCGAATGTTAGAAGAAAAGCAGATAAAATTTGCAACGATGTTATTTTAATGCAATTGTCACCCAGCATCAACATAAAGCCTCCACATTTCGCTTCACACTATTAACCATTAACTCATATTGTATCCTGTCTCCAATACAATAACAAGAAAAAGTAGACATTTTCATAGATGAAAGATGTAAACATTGCAACGCTGTATTGCCCAAAATTATCGTATACTGATTAAATCTATGCTATACGTCTAAACTTTGCAACGCTGCATTGCCTAAAATTATCGTATACTGATATAAATTTTACTGTGAGTCTGCGAGTATCTCTAATTGTATATTTTATGTATCAAATACTGCTACAATATACAAAACTATAAAAAATGGGTATTTTTAAAGAGCAAAAATGTAATTTTTGCAACGTTGTACTGCTATTAACGGCTCATCCACAATTTGAAACTTTTACTACGGATTTTCTTATAAATTTTCAGTTACGCGTCATGTTTACTTGAAACTTACATTACTTGTTACTTACAATACTTGTTACTTACATTACTTTGAAATTGGCTTTTGGAAGAAATTCTTCAAAAATATGAAGATTTTTAAGACTCAAACATGCAAACTTTGCAACGCTGTAGCTCCAAAACCAATGGCGTGGCATGAATTGCGATATATCGATTTTCATGCCATTTAAACCTATGAAAAAGGATCGATAGACAGGGTGTTCGCAGCGAACACCTTAATAATCGATTCTTTACCATAGCTGTAAATGGCATGAGAATCGATACATCGCAATCCACGCCACGCCACTGTCCAAAACCAATCTTATCCTAAAGCTACAATTTTTACCGGAGGCTTGTCTCATCATAAGGTTTCATTTCGGTCACGTACGAATGAAATCCCCGGGTTTCAAAAAAGGTCGCTCCTCTGACATAAGGACGTATCTCACTTTTCACATGAACCGCAGAAAGCATGGATTTGAATGTGACCCAGGGCTCACGAGGAAATTGAGATTCGCCCTTTCGTCAGAGGAGCGACGAAACGGGGCCACTCATTAGGAGGCTTTTTCATCTATTTTCCTCCCTCAATTGGACTGCATTTTGCAATTTGGAGCTATAAATTCTGGCCCGGTTTAAAAAAAATGCATGTGCCATTAGTATCCCTATGCACATAAGTGTTTTTTTCAGATGAGCCAGAATTTATAGTTCCAAATTGCAAAATGCAGTCCAATTCGTCGTTACCTCCCACGAAAGAACATAACTACATTTGGATTACATTTTGCAATAAGGAACCACTATTTCTGACTCTTCCATAAAACCACCGTTTTGCACAGGGAAACCAATGGCATATACGTTGTTTCTAAAATGAGCCAGAAATAGTGGTTCCTTTTTGCAAAATGTGGTCCATTTCATTGTTGCCAGATTTCGCCTCGTAAATTTGAATTTGTAAAGGAAAATGTTAGGTATTAATTGTACATTTCACTGATTTTTCCGCTGATCTCATGAAAAACGAAAATAAATTTTGGATAAAGATTTCGCTTTCTCGTGTTTGTGAAAAATTGAATTCTTTGAATCAGTTTGACAACCTTGGAATGGAGTTACGTTTCTTCGTCCGGGAAATGACAAAAAATGAAGCTGAATCCTGTCGTAGCGAATTCAGTGAATAGTTTATTCTGCAGAATCTTGGAAAAGTAAGACAGTTTCAACGCATTATGTTCCGTAGTTCTGCAGTATTACAGAAACAGAACATCAGGAAAAACTGGACCGCGTTAAGCAGAAAGGAACCAAGCCACATCAGCTATTGCCAAATTTAACAGAGGAATTTGATTTTTTACGAGAGAACGTTTGTGCGGATTCCTTTGAAAATTTTAAGGAATTTGCTTTTTATTATGGAGAAAATTCATAGAAATTTGCACAAAAATCCGCACAACTGTGTTCATGTAAAAATTAAATTGCCCGATAAAATTTGGCAATAGCTGATGTGCTTGGTTCCTTTCTGTTTAACGCGGTACAACTAGGCACCATCAAATGCAGTTAAGTTGATTCTACCTAAAATCGTCTAATGATGACAGCGGCGATGATCAGCGCTTAGGAAGAATGAGAGGCTTGTAGGACAAAGCGCGTATGTGCAGTTTTTGCTACCTCGAGAAATATGTGTTTAAAGTCTCGTAATTATATGGAACCTTACGGCGGAATGAAAGTTCAAACTGACTTTTTGAAACTTAAAAATTGAAATTTGAGAGGGAATTTTTCACAAAATATGCACTAAGACTACAAGTACTACATTACTTTCATAAGACACACTACTTTTTTTTATTGTTTTACTTGAAATCATTAAAATCTCAACTTTTTCAAAAACTGCACTTACGCGCCTTGTCCTCCAAGCCCCTCAAATATTTTAGCAGCCCATTTCAAAAATTGAAATTATTGACGGTAATCGATTCATTAGAAGTTGAGGTGATTCGATGGACTTAATTTTATGTGTCAGAGCGACGTGCGATATATCGCATCGATTTGTTCGATAATTTGAGCTACTTGTCATTTGTTTCGAATTTTGAGATCGCACTTTTGTTGTCATGAGACTGAAGAATTCATGTTCCAAATTAGACAAAGAAATTCAACGTAATGAAGACGTAGTTTTTTTAGAGGAAAAAAATCGCATTCGAAACTGATATCGAAACTGCACTCGAATGCGATATTTTTCCTCTGAAAAAACCACACCTTTAATACGTTGAATTTCTTGATCGCCCATGAATGGACGCATATTTTGTGTCAGAACGACATGCGGTATATCGCGTCGATTAGTTTCATTTTTTCAGCTACTCGTCATTTTTATCGAATTTTGAGATCTCAATTCTGTTGTTAAGAGACTAAAGAATTCACCTATTAAATCTTGATTAACAAATTCATCGTAATAAAGTCGGTTTTTTTTTTTTTTTAGACAAAATATCGCATTCGATTGCAGTATTTTTCCTCTATTTTCCTCGCGCCTTTAATAGGTTGAATTTGCTCATCAAAATTGGTAAGTGAATTCTTTAGTCTCCTAACAATAGAATAGCGATCCCAAAATTCGAGAAAAATGACGAGTCGCCGGAAAAATGGAACCAATCGATGCGGTATATAGCATGCCGTTCTGTTACAAAATGTGGCATTCATCGAATCACCTTAATTTTCGAAATAAAAGGAAGCTTGAAAGATCTTACCATGAAGAAGTGATGATCTGCAAGGTCAGGAACAGCTCTGATGCAGGGTGAAGTCTTCCATCCTAGTTCATCGCCTCCACGAATGTTGGCGAGACGAGAAAAATATTGGCTGCAAAGAAAAAAAAAATTAAAACCTTTTAGAGATAAATTTAACGTATCACATTGTTGCACATTGTCTATTATATGGAACCTCTTAACGAATAAATTGAAATAATGTTGAAAACAATGGAATAAAACTGCAATTTTTACCACAAAATTACAATATTCTCACATAATTTAGTTAATAATAATCAATTTTTAACGATTAAACATTTTCATATCGACGACCTAAGGTGATTCGATGGACGCCATATTTTGTGTCAGAACGGCATGCGATATATCGCATCAATTGGTTCCACTTTTTCAGCTACTCGTCATTTTTCTCCAATTTTGAGATCGCAATTCTGTTGTCAGGAGACTAAAGCACTCACTTATCAATTTTAACAAAGAAATTCAACGTAATAAAGTTGTGGTTTTTTCAGAGAAAACATCGCATTCGATACTGATATCGAAACTGCCCCCGAATGTGATATTTTCTCTCTAAAAAAACCACGCCTTTATTGCGTTGAATTTCTTTGTTAAAATTGGTAAGTGCGAGTGATTTTGTCTCCTGACAACAGAATTGCGATCTCAAAATTGGAGAAAAATGACGAGTAGCTGAAAAAATGGAACAAATGGATGTGATATATCGCATGCCGTTCTGACACAAAATATGGCGTCCAGCGAATCACCTTAAGTGTAGAACCACGCGTTTCCGTCTGCTATTCAACAGATTTTCTGTCATACTTCATTTTTTCTCGGGGAAACTGGTCTACCTAAATTCTTTAAAACTTCCGTGATCTTTCTTCTCTGTATGCAGAATACTTTGTATTAATTTCAAGCCATGAGTTTGCTTGTTTCTCCTGAAAAAATTAAACAAAGGTGGAAATTTTATGACACCACAATAGAAATGTATGATTTTCCACTTCGGCCATCGATTTATGAAGAAGTTAGGCAATTCGCAACTGCAAAAAATTGCAACACATTTCAAAACGCAGAATAACCTCGATAACTCGACTGATTGTGAAAAAAATCTCGAGAAAATCAAAAGATTATCGCCCACAGGGATTCTCAAATTAAATATCGATGGCCGAAGTGCGAAATCACCTATCTCCGTCCGCGACGTCCCGGACCTACTGTTACACTTTATTTTTTCTTGGTAAAACTAGTCAACTTATTCCTTGAAAACTACCTCGATTTCCCTCTCTTTTAGCAAAATATTCACTGGAAAGAAAATTCATTGGATCTAGAGTCGAGACTCTTAAAAACATCGACAAGAAAAAGTACTCTTGATTCAATCAGAATCTAGCTTAAATCAAGAACCAAGCCTCTTAATTTAAGCGGATTTCTTTTGACCCAAGCATAAATCCGATTGAATCAAGAGTATTTTTTCTTGTCGATGTTTTTAAGAGTCTGGACTCTAGATCCAATGTGTTTTTTTCAGTGTTCTGTAAAGATATCAAGCCAAACAGTCGACTTAATTTTCCTTGAAAAATAAAATGGTAGCATAAAATTTACTGGAAATACGTGGTTTCACACTTAAGTCACCGATATTAAATGTAACTACACTTCTCTCGTAAAAAAAGAAGAAAAGAGAAAAAAAACATTTTGTTGATTACATCAAGCGACTTACCGAATCAATGCTGAGGAATACACGTGAGCAAAATGACTTCCGAAACGATATCCGCAAACCGCAAATCAAACTTCATAGAAATATCACTGAAAAATCACTACCGAAAATTCGCGCAATGACAACCGACACAAGTGACGAATAGTAACTCCACTTAATGTAAAACACAGCAAACTATTACACTGGACAGAAAAAGAAGAGGCATCCTGACGAAAACTTTCGGTGGATAGAAAAATTGCGGAAAAAAAGGCTGTTCAACTATCCACTGCACCTTCTACATTCACGAAATGAATCACTGAGAAAAATTTTAATAATGAAGTACCGAACACGAGAATAAAGTACCGAACACGGTACTAAAGTACCGAACGCGAAACTTGTTCAACTATTCACTGCATCTTCTAATTTCACGGAACAATTCACTGAGAAAAATTGTAATAATTAAGTACGGAACACGAAAATAAAGTACTGCACACGAAACTACACTGATGGTAATGCACTTGAATCACACGACTATCACACGCGGTCCCGAGATGAATATATTTCCGATAAAATATACTTCCGATTGATTATCCTCTACGCTCAAGCTCAACCCCTACGGCTGCGCGACTTCGACTGACCAAAGTACCAAAAGTTCCGAGCCCTCGAGGTCGCCAACGTTTTCCTTGTTCTTCTCGAAAACAAGAGAGTGGCTTCAATTTCCAAAATATCCCTACATTTCGGGTTTCCCAGGTGAAAGGTCAGTGCAAGCTCACAAAAGAAAATGTCTTCATTGAACTGAAAACTAATTGGATGTATTTCTATCAAACGGAACTATGTGCGTTAAGACATTAGCCCTGAGACCCATACGAATGTGTCCATAACAGGGCTCACGTCATAATGCACATAGTTCCGTTTGATAGAAATACGTCCAACTATTACACTAATTAATGAGGGTACTTGGATTTTCCGGATTAATTCATCTCTCACTTTTCACAACTTTCCTTTTTTTGCTGAGATGTAGTGAGGGTTCGTCCATGAATCACTTAACCCGTTTTTCCCGACCTTTGACCTCTCCTTCTCCCTTTGTCCAAAATGTCACTTACCTCCAGACACCCCCCCCCCCCCCCCCCCGAAAAATTTTGTCATTTCAATCGTGCCTCCTTTTTTGCGTAGGTGTGGATCGTCACGAACCCTTGCCACGGGCGTATAAACATATGAATTCAAGTGTTTAAATGACTCAGAAACAACATAAATCACATAGGAAAAATCTAGAATCTACTCCTTCAAGGCATTTCTTGATTGTAATCGGCTCGGCTTGAATTCTGCCGTGCCAAGGAAGAACGCTGCACGAAAATTCGAGAGTTGCCAAGTTTCCCTTGATAACGCATGTATTTTTTACGACATTTATGCATATTTTTCCTTTAAAATTTCAGATATTTACATTAAATTGCGTGCAAAATCGTCTGAAAATTTCGGGGGAAAATATTCACGATTTTCCCGGTAAATGGTTCAGTTGCGTTGGTCACAAAATCGTGGTTTTATGCTTGAATTCTTGTGGGTCAGCTAAAAATAATAAGATCCGTCCAAACAGCAACTTTCTACGTTCAATATTAACAGAGATATCGCCCTTTGAAAAGACAGGTTTTTGATGTCATCCATCGCGGTGGTGACACCCTTGGTTTTTTCACCTTGCTTTCATCCAAGTATCACACTGAGTAACCAGTGCATCACTGACTGATAAAAGCGAGGTGGAAGAAACCAAGGGTGTCACCACCGCGGTGGATGACGTCAAAATCCGGCTTTTTAAAAGATGATATCTCGGCTAATATTGAACGTAGAGAGTTTGGATGGTATTATTTTTAGCTGATCTACAAGAATCAAGCATCGAAACACGATTCTGTGACCATCGCAACTCTGCCGTGCTTAGGAAGAACGCCGTATGAACATTCAGGCGTTGCCAAATTTCTTACGGCAAATCACCAGTTTTCTGGAAAATTTGTAAAGATTTTCCTTCCGATTTTTCCGATAATTTTGTTCTCAACTCCACCTGCGGTTCCTGAAAATTTCAAGGAGATAGATTCATACCTTTCTTCAAAAATAACTATTTTCTGAGAGGAAATTTGACAACTCTCGAATGTTTATACGGCGTTTTTCCTTATTACGGCAGAACTGACCCAATCCGGTTTTTATCAGAGGAAACTTGGCAGCGTCTGAAGGCTCTTACGACGTTCTCCCTTAGCACGACAGAATTAGACACTAAGACTTGGATTCAATGTCCTATCGTCATGTTGCCTGGATTGTGCTTTGTGAAATCCTCTCGGACCCGAGCATCCGATGCGTCTCAATCAAGATGATCAGGATGCATTTCCGCGAAAGGGCAATTGCGCCGACACGAATCCTCGAATGCACGATGCCATGACCGCCTCGATGAAGAGATGCTTTCACCTATAGCCATTCATCTCATCCTCATCTCGTACGCAGCATCCTGGGCTCCCGCCTTACCAGATCGTCATAGACGTTGACCGTCATTACGTCGCTCCTTTGACGTATGGGCGTATAACAATTTCCACATGAGTCTTTGAAGCATGGATTCGTATGGAAAATAAAGCTCACGTGGAAATTGAGATGTGTCTTTTCGTCGGAGGAGCGACGATTTGATGTGTGATAATGTCTTGATTCGTCGATCCTTTGATGGAGGGACGTAAGCTCGTTTCAAGGTTGGAAAATTGATCAAGGAATTCGATTTTTTATAGACATATGACCGGCAATGGCCTGATCATTGCAATTGATCGACAAAGTTAAAGATAAAGAAGACTAAGAAAAAATATAGCGATCCTATTCATGGAAACGGCCGATTATTGAAGACTGCGGTCCGCTGTCTAAGACAGGGAAAAAGTAGGATTCGCCAGGGAATGACAAAATGAACGTATTTATACCGAACGGAACTATGTGCATTAAGACATGAGTCCTGAGACCCATAAGTGTATGCGCATTACAGGGCTCACGGCATAAATCAGGGTTCCCAGCGATCTGGAAAACCTGGAAAAGTCAGGGAAAAAATAAAGGGCCTGGAAAACATGGAAAAGTCAGGGAATTTGCTCCAAGAGACTGGAATTTTTTCAAGTACTGAGAAAAACAATTTAATAAGTAAACAAATAAAAATAAAAGAATTAAAATTGAAATTGCAATTCCTTCGTTGTATTTTGAATTTTCCGCCAACGCATCCTCTTTATCGGCATTCGGAACGAATCGGAACTACTCGGAAGTGTTCGGTGGCTCCCCATGCAGGTCAGCCATAATGATGGGGGCATCTTGTGCGACCGGTTGCGTCTAATGAAAAAAGAGATCGCAGGAGCTAGCCACTCCTCTTCACTCCTCTTCGACAGAGGCGTAGGAAGGGGGGGCCTGGCCCCCCCCTAGAATTGGAAATAGTATCATCTGCCCTCCCCCCCCAGAAATTCTGGATGTTGCAAAAAGACCTTCTTCAACGGTAAGTCTCTGTCGCCGTGGCCCGTGAGAGGATGCCTATAAATAGAAAAACCTGTTGAATGCAACAATTTCAAAGTATTTTAACCTTAAAATGTAAAAAACTGGGTGATTTTTAGGCAGAAATTGAAGGAAGATTAGCGCCACAAGTGCCTCGAGATGCGCTCAAGTAGAGTTAAAATTTCAAAAATTTTCCGGGGGAGGCCCCCCGAAGTCCCCCCCTGAGCTGGGGGGTATTCCATACCCCCCAGAGGTGGGAGGCCAGGCCCCCCCTAGCAAAATGACCTAGCTACGCCTATGCTCTTCGATCGGGTAACCCTCAATCTTCAATGTAAAAGTTTCAAGTACACTCACTAGGATATCTTGCGCTTAGCTGAGAACTATGTCTGCATGCTAAGGTAGAGGTTATTTTTTTTTGTAACTCTGCCTACTTTCCCTGGACAATACGCTCATTTAAAAAAATATATATATGCATTTCTCAGTTTTTTTAAGAATTCTTAATAGTCTGCAGAACGAAGACTGCAGGTTGGATTATTTTTTAAAAGAATCTGTTCAGTGCTCTTTTCCTTAGCATAGCAGCAATACCATGATGAGATTTATTTTTCAGATCCAATACTACTATGAGTAAATGAAACAAATTGAAAAATCATTTGCTTTCACCAATGCACATATCGTTTAAGAAGGCGTTTATATTTCGCCAATTTTTTTTTTTTCCATCACATTTTAAGTTTTTTTGTGATTTCATTCGTGTTATGATACTATCCTAGCCTGGTTCCTTTAAAAAAAAAAACCTGAACCAGATCAAAAATTGATGAAAATAGAGGAGTTTATACAAAAACCGAAAAATGCGCGCGCTGTCTCTTTTAGGGCAAATTATTTGAGTTTTTTCCACGGAAAAAGGCCTAGAAAATTTTTTATTTTGGCCTGGAAAACCTAGAAAAGTCAGGGATTTTTTTCCAAAATTGGCTGGGAACCCTGTATTACCTTTTAACTGATCTACAAGAATAAAGCATTAAAACACGATTTTGTGACCAGCGCAACTGACCCACTGAATTTAGTATAAAGGTGGGGCCAACCGTTCTGTAATTCAAAATATTGAGAGATTTTGATTTTGGGGAAGCTTGAGTACCTGTATATGGGAGAGTATTATTGCCATCTCAATCTTTTTACTACAGAAAAAGTGTGCTGCGTTCTGATTGGTAGGCTAATATGAAGCCTCAAAGTTGGCTCAATTTGAACAAACCTAAACCTCTCCGCCCCTAGTTTTGCTCAATGTATAAAACAAGATGGCGACAAAGTTCTACAAAGTTCTGTTAGGCGTGGTTTTGGAGGTGACAGACATTTTTGTATAATCAGCTTCTGAATTGAGTTCGGATCGAACTTTGATGGATATTTTTGCCGAAAAATAAGCTTTGAGTGTGATTATCATTCATTTCTCAGCCGATAACACGTGCTCCTCTGGGTCGGGTTTCTTGAAGTTGGGCCAACTTTGGAGCTCGATGATAACCTAAAATTGTTTTATTTTATTTTTGCAGTTTTAATGGCTTATACCCCGTCTTAGGCGTATACAGCCAACTATAGAAAGTAATTTTATTGTCAGTAGACATCATGTGGATTTTGGCACATCAATGCTCCGGCTTTCAATTTTTTAGGAATTAAGGTCGAGTAGAATCTGTTTCTGCAGATCCACTCGTCAGTTCCGTGAAAATTTGTCGCCACCACCGGGATTCAAACCCGGTACCTACACTGAAAAAAAACTTCGTGCGTCGGACCCGAAGTTGAAGTCATATGGATCTCTGAAGTTTTCGGATCACGTATCTAAAAACTTGAGGTTGAGCCGCCGAAGTTCGGGTCAGACATCTGAAGTACTTCGATCTATACCGAAGGGTTCGGGTCACACACCTGAAGTACTCCGGTACATACCGAAGTGCCTCGATGTCTAATCCGAACTTCGGCAGCTCGACCTTAAGTTTTCGGATGTGTGATCAGAAAACTTCAGAGATCCATATGACGTCAACTTCGGGTCCCACGCACGAAGTTTTTTTCTCCGTGTATTGGTCGAGAGTCAGACGCGCTGACCGCATAGAGTACATAGAGTCGTAATGCAAGTGGAAGAGCTGGCGCCACTTTTAAGAATTTTCCAGGTCCCGAATTCCGAGACTCCTGTGTGACGCCGGGTCACTTTTTCGATACATGATCGATTGTTTGCGATTCACGGGTATCTGGCCATCCGATGTAAACAAATGAGATAGGAATCACCACGTATTCCACGCCGCCATTTTGGATTGAACATGTATCGGAAAAGTGACCCGAACTCGCCGCACTCCGGGCTCGGAACTCGTCGAGCAGAACATGGCGCCAGCTCTTTCATTTACATTACGACTCTATGTACTCTATTATGGCTGACCGCCAGGCCAACCTGGCTGGCTAACCTTAGAGTCCCTTAATACTGAGAGTCAAGACAATTTGAATCCATTTCTGATTGGTTCCCGTATTTTAGGCCTCCACAGTGTCACAAACGGGAATAAAGATTACATTTTTACCGATTACAAACATTATAATCTGGAATGGACCAGGGAATTACGGGTTCGGCAAGGAACACACGGAATGAGAGAAGGAACGGAGAAAGGAATTTGAGAATGGGCCGATCAAAAATTACGAAAAACGTTCAATTTCTGTAATCTTTATTCCCGTTTGTGACATCCATGAGCCGAATTGTCTTGACTCTCAGTATAAAGGGACTCTACTCTATTATAGCTGACCGCCAGGCCAACCTGGCTGGCTAACCTAAAATTGATGAACCAATCGGAGAGCGGCACATAGATGACAGTTCTCTCCCGTATACAGGTACTCTAAGGGAAACTTTGGCAAGCGCTTGCCGCCTCGCGCGACGCGAATGAAACAAAAGGGCGGGCCGGGTGGGGAGGACCCAAGGGCGGAGGGTGGCGTCGAACATCAACATAAACAGCTGCCGGAGATAGAGCGTAACGAGAACGTAATCTTTTTTAAGTTGCATCGTTTTATTTTATGGCAGGAACTTGACTCGCACTCCGAGTCCCGCTCCGACACCACCGGGGCCCCCGCCGTAAATAACCCCGTCCCGACTTGACACCGTGTAAACCGTCTTCCTATAATGAACCCTTGCGTATGCCGATCGGGTCCTGGTTCCGCCTCACGCCGCCGGAGGCGCTCCGGTCGGGAAAAGTTCCGGAATCCATGGCGATTAAAAATAAAACCACGAATTCCGAAGGAGAGCAGCTAAGACCGAAAAAGAATTCAGGGGCCGTTCAAGAATTATGTAGCGCACTTTTTCCGATTTTTACCACCTCCCTTCTCCCCTTGTAACGCACCCCCGTAACGCAGCCCTACACCCTCCTTTCCGAGTTTCGCGTTGAATAACCAGTTCAAATGTGTGTCACACCGACTGATGAAAGCAAGGTGGAAGAAACCAAGGGTGTCACTATCGTGGTGGATGACGTCAAAAATCTGACTTTTCAAAGGGCGATATTTCGGTTAATATTGAGCGTAGAAAGTTGCTATTTAGACTGATCCCATTATTTTAAGCTGATCTACAAGAATCAAGCATCAAAACACGATTCTATGACCAGTGCAACTGGCCCATGAGAAGTTGAATGATGTAAATGGCATTTTCTCTACATTCTTTATTCAACTATTGTTAAGTGTGAGTACTTTATTTTTATTCAGGAGTTAAATTCCTGAGTTTCCGTCGTGAGAATATCTTTCTATAATATCTAGAATATAATTCTAGAATATCGGTTCTCGAAAAATTTTTGAGACAAAATGTTTCGCGCATTTCTTTAATTTATACTGTGTCTAGAGCCCTATTTTACAGAACAGTCAAGGAACAACAACTTTCCAAATCGCCTTCAATTTTTTGTGATACCGCCCGACCAACGCTCGAGTTGAAATAGTTATATCTTTGCGCCTACAAACGATTCCACGTTTGTGACTTTGAGTCTCATTTGACGACGGATTCTCGACATGATTTCTTTTTAAGATGGAACTGGGAAAAAATGATTCACACAATGACCCGTTTTTGATCATCCAACGCCGAAAAAAAAATATGGTAGATTTCACCAAACACTGACACAGTGATCCGAGTACGGTTATAAACACCAGGCTCTATGGTGGCATTTACAATATCATGGCAAGTATCACCAGAGTTCTTGTGAACACTACTATTATTCCGGTTATTTTCACTGAATAGTATCACTGTGTAAATAATCAAGTAGACTTATAGTAGATGTCACCATACTTTCTTTTCAGTGAAAGATTCGAAGAATCGACGAATCATCCAATCGAAAAACTCCACCAGACACCCAGCCCGGGGTCAGCATCTTGTAGCGCCACGTAATCAAGGTGCGCTCAGCACGCACACCCGCAAGTCACTCGTTCGTTACTCGCCACTCGCAACTCGCTACTCGCGCGAGGAGGAAACGCGAGCGCGGGAAACGGAGTGTGAGAAGGAGTTCTCAAAGCGTTAAAACAGCTGGAAACAATATCATTTAACTTATAACTGCGGGCCCTTCCACTTACCGGCAATTACTCTCAATTTCCCTCCTTTCCAGAGAGCGCGCTCGCCTTCGCTCCTACTCCGTCGCTCCTCCGACTCAACAGCGTATCTCGATCCCCGCGTGAGCCCTGTTCCACGTATAAATCCATACTTTCGGGGGCTCATCCGGGAATCGAGATCCGCCCTTACGCCGGACCAGCGACGATTTTTCTTCCCTTGCCCGGAGCCGGCCCCCAGACTAAGCCTCCTCATCTGTTCCTCCTTAAGTGTATTCATTTTTTACGCGCGACTCCGCCCCCCCCCCCCCCCCCCCCCNGCCGAGGGCGGCGGGGCGGCGCGACTTTTAAAATGAGATCATTTTTCTGATTTAACCGATTACGGAGGGATGTGATGGGTAATTGAGAGGGAATTCCGGATCCGCCACGCCGCCGTTGGCGTGATTTGTTATTGTCCGTGCTAAGGAAAAACGCCGTATGAACCTTCAGGCGTTGCCAAATTCCCGTCGACGAACCACGGATTTTCAGGAGAATTTGTGAACATTTCTCTTCCAATTTTGCAGAGGATTTTGTTCGTAATTTGATCTAGGTAGTCAGAAAATTGCAAGGAAAAATATTCATAACTTTCTTCACAAATCAATTTTTTCTGAGAGGAAATTTGGCAACATTCGAATGCTCATACGGCGTTCTCCCTTAGCAGGGTAATATAGTCCGCAGCGCGGCGCTATAGGCGCCGGCGCTTAGAAAGAACGCCGTATGAGCCTTTGGGTGTTGCCAAATTTCTTTTGATAAAATACGAATTTACAGGGACATTTTATCAGGGTTTATTTTTTGTAATTTGATTTTAGGTGTCAAACAATTTCAGGATAAAGTTTTCCCATCGGAGCTCTTGCATGTGCCAAATATTTGCAATTGGAGCACTGACTTTAGTGTAAAATTTGGCAAGAAATACGATGGCACCACTAGTTTTTTTTTCTGAAATCGACTCTAGAGCTAAAAAAAGCTCTGAATGTTTGAGGCCGTAATGGAGGGGATAGGGGGCGCTACCCTGAGAGTCCACCTCTATATCAAGACAAACTCTCTATGCAAATATACCTTTCATGATAGACGCCTAAAAAACTGCGGTTGCTTTATTATGCTCAAATATCCTACGCTGCACGTATCAAATCCTCGGCTCTTGGCCCAATTAAAAGCACCCAACTTGCAAAAACCGGAGAAAAACCCCGACGAGGAGATCCCATCGCATTAAATCGGAAACAAGTTCCCGGAAGCGATACTCATCGGTTAAACATGGCCTCACCCCGGAAAACTCTCCAAATCAAACTGTATTATTTGAACTAAGCGCCCGGTGTTAAGTGGGCTTTTAATGAAGAGCGGAGAGCGCAACGCGTTGCAGCAGCCGCGATGCCAACTCGTGCGAATTCACCCCGAAATCGCCACGCAAAATATCAATCCCCGGCCCGAAGCGGCAACGTGGTAGCGAAGGAAACCGGAAATGCGCGCGGTTTTACAAGAGGATACACCGTATCGGTCGGAGCACCTTGCGGGAAATAGGGAAAGCCGCAAGCCTCGCCTGTGGGCGGCGTTGCCGAGATGTGGGATTTTTACCGGGGGCGGTGGTAAAAATCCCCGCGTTTTGCGACGCGATTTTGTGCCGCCCCTCGCTAAAAAACGGCGGAACCCGGGCACTTTAACTAGGTGTATTAGCTGTGCACACGCTGGAAATTACCGAGATTAAGTAGATTCGGCTACTCGACGAGTTAATTCTGGGAAGTCGTGTTGCGATAAGTGAGAAAAGTAGCAGTAATGAGTCGTTCCTTTTTTATAATTAGTCAGTCTTAAAGCACTGCATGCCGTTGATGTGAACGTTCTATCAGATTCCAGCGTTGCATTCAAACCTAGACATAAATTTCGCAATAAGTGAAGAAGTTATAGGCTTAGGGCACGGATTAGGGGCAGTAGGTCTACGAAAAAAAGGTCTACTCAAAATATGTCTACAATTTTTGGTGTACAGTCAAAATGTCTACAATTAAGAAGTCTACTTTTAGAATGGCTAAGAAAGTAAATGTCTATGTATAACGCGTCTATTAAAGGAAAATGAATACACGATGATCCTTCTCCATAGCTACAACTTAAGAAATAACTGATGTGATTTCACTCTACCTATTCCATTCAAATGTGGACTCTCTGAGTATTGACTTTTTCGTAGAAGACATTATCATTTGTAGACATTTTCTTAGGGGACTTTTTAGTTCTAGACATTGTAAATGTAGACCAAAGAATGTAGATTTTTTGCTTGTGGACATTTTTGCTGTAGACCTTCTGTCCGCATATCTAGAACACCTGTAAAAGGAGAGTACGGACAAGTCGGTAATTTTGAGTTTACTTCACTGAGCTGATAGGGTCCGAAAGGCAGCCAACCTATGAATTTAAATCATCCAGACACTAGATGAAGAGTTAAGAGCTTTATAGACGTACCATCAGTTCCGGGCTCAGAGGCCGAAAGTTCCGGGTGCTACAGCCGGANCTGAGCCCGGAACGCGGACGATATGTCTTGTAGCCCGTAACTATGGCTTCCACGACCGGAGTTTTTTTTTCAGTGGAGTGACCTATTGTAAAAATTGTTAGGACTCGTTGTTTGTAAAGCATGTACTTGACTTAGGTTTTTAAATATATTTAACTCTTGATAGCAAAAGACGCTCATTTATGAACATTCTTGGCCATCTTGGTTTAATACTGGAATCAGAAGATTGGCAGCGACATTTTTCTTGTCAGAAGATTAGCTGCCCTTTTGGGCCCATAGAGCCCAAAGACCCATAGACATATTTCTGCCAAACGGAACTATGTGCATTAAGACACGAGCCCTGAGACCCATAAGAATATGTGTGTAACAGGGCTCACGTCATAATGAACATAGTTCCGTTTGATAGAAATTCTTCCATTTGAAAATTTCCGCACTCTCTCCTTATATTTACTCTTTTTAGGCTGAGCAATGATCATTAATCTCACATCTGTAAAGATTTAACACAAAATGAAGGCGCGACGATATTCTGAACGGTAAAACTGGATCCAAGTATTTTGTGCTCGATGGGTGCGCGTATACGGATGGCTTGTGGGACTTGTCAAACGCTGCACCGTTGCAAAAGCACATGAAAGAACTGTCATCAACAATGTTCCAATAAATATGGTCATATAATCTTTATGAGCGTACGTCTGCAATGAAGAATGGGAGCTTTTTCATAGAGGAAGTGTTTTTCACGCCTTCAAGTTAAGGATATATGTATTCATCGGCCTTCATTTCCCCGTGCCGACTTAATTATGAAAAACATCTCGAAAGTTAAACAAGTTTTGTCATAATAAGCGACACGACCGTTTGCCGGCCCCCGCAGCCTGTGAACGGCCTCCAATGCTGTCAGATTGCTAACAATAAAAAATCAAACATAACCGGTTCCTGACTTTGTGAGAACTGCTGCGCTCACAACAGAAGTGATTATTTTCATGCTATGTTAGGTTTTAAGACTGAGTTTCACTAAAAGTAGCCTAGGAATTGTGATAAAAGAATGTTTTATTATTCAGTTTACATAATTTGGAAAACTCTGTAAAATCAGGTGTTTGTCAGATACAATCCAGTATCGATGTAAACTTCGTGGTGAGGACCAAGCTGGCACGGTGTTCGCATCAAAAACAGCTAATTTCATTGCTGTGTTGTTAAAGTTTACAGTGTAAAATTAACTCATTAGTAATGCCGAAAATCTTCCAACAGTTGTTTCTCCCAGTGGCGTGGCGTGAATTGCCATATGTCGACTGTTACGCCATTTAAACCTATGCAAAAAGATCGATAAACAGGGTGTTCGTAGCAAACACCTTAATAATCGATTCTTTTACCATAAGTTTAAATGGCAAAACAATCGATACATCGTAATTCACGTCACGCCGCTGGTCTCTCCACAAATCATCAAAATAACTTTGAATAAAATAGTTTGAAATTAAAATTGGTTTGTATCTATTTTGCTTTTTTATTACGTTTCATTTTTGGCAGGATAAGAGTTCCTTAACAATAAAATTTCAATATCCTTGGTTTCTGACTGGTGAAAAATAATCAATTTCGTGTACTTACACCGTTTAGTTAGCAGAACGGTGTGAATTGATCCCTTTTCCCCTTTGATTTTCGTGTAGCTTCACCGATAAGTTACCCTCAGAATTATTTACCGAAAATGTTGCGGTTTTTTTCTCCGTCATTTTACTCCGAAGTTTATGCTCACGTTGTTAAAATTTAGTTTTTTACCCAGTAGATGAACGGAGAACAACCGGTGAGGATTTCATCTATCTCTGGTCGAAGAGACCAGGGTAAATCATGCATGAATTAGACTAGAGATCTGGAGGACGTCGTCCATCGTGTATTTCAGAATGCGGTGTTACTGATGAACGTTAATACTTGACATCTTACCTAATCAAGTAATTAATATTTTTAAAAGTTTTTCACTCATTTGCGACGTAATTACTATCGGGCATAATGTATTATTTTATATCGCCATATTTTTATTATATTTAGGTGCGCAATGAAAATCATGTCGCAAGTGAGTAAAAAAGTTTTAAAAATTTTAATTACTTGACTACAGCTTAAGCGGAAAAGCTCCCTCAATTAAAAAGAAATATCTTAACGAATCTTTATTTATTTTTTTTCTAAACCTCGAAACCATCAGCAAAATACTTCAGCACACGTCATAAACATGTCCACAAAAGTTTTCGCTACGTTTTTTGTAGATTTAGACAATTATTAGAAAAACACCGTCGGTGATTCGGCAACTTGGGAGAACATCACGGTGGTAACGGCGGTTTGTCGCGCAGTGATTTGAATGTATAACGCTCATTTTATGCGCTTCTTCCATGAACTTTTTAATTTGAGCGTATTCATTCGCACGCTTTTTATAATTTTCATTAATTTTTCTCACTTTGTCATCTTATTTTATTTCCTCTCCCGTAGCGCGCTCGTCTCTTTTTCTCTCTCTCTTTCTTTCCGAGTAATACACAGATGGTCTCTTTATCATCTTGGCAGACGACCAACTGAGACTTCCGCTGCCTTTGTATCGGAAAATTAGGGGAAAACGATAAAAACTTACCATCGCGGATT
Source organism: Bemisia tabaci (assembly GCF_001854935.1). Classification (NCBI taxonomy): domain Eukaryota; kingdom Metazoa; phylum Arthropoda; class Insecta; order Hemiptera; family Aleyrodidae; genus Bemisia; species Bemisia tabaci. The sequence goes on from NW_017547323.1 coordinate 479,526, forward strand.
GTAAGCTTGTTGCACAAGCTCTAACACCACATTTAAGATAAATGGCATGGAGTTGTCGACAAAAATCTTGCCAGTATCTACATGAACACGTCACGGTTTCTGGCCCGATCAAACTGGCGTGCGATGTATCGCATCGACCATGTCGAAAATCTCGACAGATTTTGAATTTTAAGACGATAGCGGATAGTTCCTGCTCATGAGCCTAAAGAATCCCTCTGAACCAAAAAATTGGAAAAATTCGCATTCAATACAGTTATCTAATATTTTCTACCTGTAATTAAAGAATAAGGCTTTACACAGAGTATAAATAAAAGCACTTTTCGCCATGTCCTCGAATTGTGTGATAGTACACCATTTTTAAAACTCATAAATTTTCATGTTTTTCCGCAGCCGCAGTGGTAGACATTACACCAGCAAACTCTCTCACAATGCAAGAGAGGCTTAAAAACGTGGCATTTTTGCAGGCGCAATGATACAACTATTCTAACCCGAGCGATGATCAAGCGGTATCACAAAAAATTGAAGGCGATTTGAAAAGTTTTCGCTTTTCGATCCTTGATCTTTCTCTAGAATGGCTCTCTATACAAGATATGAATTGAAACACTATGCAACATATTTTCTCTCCAAAATTTCACGAGGATAACGAATCACACAACAATAAGTCTAGAATTTATCCTGAGGAGGGTGTAAGTATTTACAATTAAAATTGGTTAAATGGCACACATATACAATGATGTCAATCTCTTTTCTCTCTTCCTCTCTTTCTTGTAGATTTCTAAACTTTCGTCGTGTGAGTCGTTTCCGACTTGAGATTTTAAAAGCCAACTTGTGAGACTCTTTTCTAGTTCAGACCTTGTCTAGTTGTTCATTGTTTTGTCTAAAATTAGCAGAAGGAACATAATTTAATTTCAAGTTTGCGCATTCGACCATTTGCCTGCGACATTAGGGTGGCCCAATTATACACAGTAAAATTTATTTTGCGAATTTTTTTGGTCTTACCCCCTGGAACTGTTCCATTTGATCAAAAAACACTCTCTGCCAAGTTTCAGCCAAATCGGATAATATTAACCCGTGCCGACAGAGCCATCTTTTTTATATGGGATTTTACATTGAAAAACATTTTTTTCCAGAAAAATCCATTTTTCGGAAAACGTGTAATTTCTAGAAAAAATCTGAGGTCATATTCGGTTTCAACAGGAAAAATTGAGTGGGAAACATGTATTGGACACTTCAAAAAAATTTTTTTAAACCTCGTTATAGCGGCGAAACAACTGAAACATCTAGAAAACACTAAGAAAGGGTAAAATGACGGTGATAAATCCCAAATAATTACGTACGTCTGCATCCGGAAACGAAACTCAACATATGGCAGGTGTTTTGTATGTACTTTTTTACGCTGAGTCCAAAAATGCTATCCATTTCCCTCTATCCTATCAGGATTTCCCGGAAAATCGATTTTCTTGTATAAAAAGAGGGTTTTCTGGGGAAAACTCGATTTTCAGGAAATACACCTCAACATGTGACGGAATTTTTTTATGTGATTTTCAACACTGAGTCCGATAATGATGACAAAGTCTCTCTATTACATCGAGATTTTCCGGGAAATCGATTTTCTCGTAGAAACAGGGTTTTCCGGGGAAAACTTAATTTTTAGGAAATGAACGATCGACTTTTAATAGATGTTTTTGATGTGTTGTTTAACGGTGAATTCGAAAGTCGTAACCGTTTCCCTCTATTCCACTGAGAGTTTCTGAGGTACTGAATTTTTCCCGTTAAAAAAGGTAATTTTCCAGGTAAAATTCGGTACCCCGGAACCCCTGTTTTTGCGAGAAAATCGATTTCCCGGAAAATCTCGATGTAATAGAGAGACTTTGTCATCATTATCGGACTCAGTGTTGAAAATCACATAAAAAAATTCCGTCACATGTTGAGGTGTATTTCCTGAAAATCGAGTTTTCCCCAGAAAACCCTCTTTTTATACAAGAAAATCGATTTTCCGGGAAATCCTGATAGGATAGAGGGAAATGGATAGCATTTTTGGACTCAGCGTAAAAAAGTACATACAAAACACCTGCCATATGTTGAGTTTCGTTTCCGGATGCAGACGTACGTAATTATTTGGGATTTATCACCGTCATTTTACCCTTTTTTAGCGTTTTCTAGATGTTTCAGTTGTTTCGCCGCTATAACGAGGGGTATAAAATTTTGTTTTAAATGTCCAATACATGTTTTCCCACTCAATTTTTCCTGTTGAAACCGAATATGACCTCAGATTTTTTCTAGAAATTACACGTTTTCCGAAAAATGGATTTTTCTGGAAAAAAATGTTTTTCAATGTAAAATCCCATATAAAAAAGATGGCTCTGTCGGCACGGGTTAATATTATCCGATTTGGCTGAAACTTGGTAGAGATTGTTTTTTGATCAAATGGAACAGTTCTAGGGGGTAAGACCAAAAAAATTCCGACATTACCAAATTTGGGCCACCCTACTGCGACATGTTTTATCTCTATATAAAAAGGTCAGTGTAACGCTGAAAACCTGACCCTACGGACCTTAGAGGGCGTTGAGCGCTCGGGAGGGGGGGGGGCGTAGCCCCTTAGTACACAGAAATTAACTGGACTACATTTCCGGATCAGGAACTACAACTTCTCGATCATCGGTAAAAACTCGCATGTGCACAGAGAAAATAACGGTATACACGTTGTTTGTAGTCAAGGCAGAAATAGTGGTTCCTATTTGCAGAATGTAATCCAATGGACCACTAGACAAGGTACGAACCAAAATTTCACGTAAAACACGATGCGCACGACGAAAATTACCGAAATCAACTCCTTACGAAGATATTAAATGATTCTTGATGCGTGAATTCAAACCACCCGCTCATGAAAACTCAATACTCTACGTGATTCACATCGCGCGCTAAACGTTATCATGACAGTATATGCGATTTAGAAATCTGGCAACATCAACTTTGACGCTTTGGCTCAGCTATAGCAAATTGCTTATAGTTTGAACAACACATAGTGGGAAATGAACATTACTCGATTGAGAAGCTCGCTGAAACCGTTGTAGTGCGCGATTTGACTCACGTAGAGCTTTGAGTTTCTTGTGAGCGGGCAGTTCAAATTCCTCGTAACCAATGTGAAATAAAAACGTTGATATCTTCGTTAAGAGTTAGTTTCAGTAATATTCGGTGCGCTAATCGTTCTACGTGAAATTCTGGTTAAGAAACATGTATCAGATTGCTTAAATTCGTACCTTGTCTAGTGGTCCATTTACCCCCGAATTGGTCCCTCCACCGTCTTCATTTTTTTGAAGATGGGATATATTCAATTCTTCAAACGTCCATTGAGATGCATGCGAACCCGGTCGAAACAATGTTGATTATCAAAGTGATTCGGTGCCGGGGGAAAAAGGCCACGAGAATACTCGACGAAACTCTGAGGTGCAGCATCTCGGCAATGGACGAGGAGCAAGCGACGGAAACGCTCTTCACTTCACTTTTGCTTCTCCCATTTTCCCATCATCCCCCCAACCCCACCCCACCCCCTCGGCCGAGTAAAAGTGCATCTGCAAGTGCTCCGGAGCCTCGAGCTCTGTTCGTTGTAATTATCACGAATTTCTAGACAAAAAGAGGAGGGAAAAAATTAAGCGAGGATCCCCCCTCCCCCTCCTTGTCCCCCTCGCCCGATGCATTTTCTCAATAATTTTTATGCGTTTGCGCTGGCGGGCGGGCGGGCGCTCCCCCGCCCCTCTCCGTTTGCGAGTGCCATTTCGAATCGGTGTTCGAAACGCCATTCGGCAAATTGCTTCCCCCACCCTGCTCTCCCTCCCCTCGGTCCCGTCAGTTCGACTTTTGTTCCTTCGCGTCATAATTTAGCGGCCGGCGGGTTGATGGGGGAGTAAGGGGTTGGGAGGAGGAGGGAGGGGGGCAGGTTACGACTTTAAAAAAGAACCCTCCGAGGCGGTTGATGGGGTTCTCGATTGAGTCGTTCGGATCTTCGCGGACGTGGCCTTTTGCTTTCAGACTTCCGTGTCGTTCCCGAGATGCAGGCTGAGATAAGACACCGAGTGAAGATTTTTCAAGTTTCAGACTTTCGATGAAACTTGCAAGAGATCTGTTGCGATTTTACGCAGGGTGATCCTGGGCAGGAAAAATCTCTCAAATTTGAGGAGAAACCAGGCCGCCATTCATTTTTCGGCTGGTTAATCAATGGATGACCTCGATATTCTTAACGTATGGATTAGTTTCCTTGGAAATTGGATATCGACGGTGAAACTACCAGACCATGTACCTCGGTTTGCGACGTTGCAGACTTCCTGTAATACCATAGTACCTAAATGGTCAATTGCCTAGCGTCAATTTTTGAAAATTTCTGTGACTTTTCTTCTCTGTACGAAGAAAACTCTGTGAAAACTTCAAGGAATGATTTTGATCCGTTCTCCTTTCAAAAAATAAAATGAGACGGATGATTTTAAAACACCGCAATCGAGGTGCGTGGTCTGGTCGTTTCACAATCGATGTACCCTGTGACACCATGATATGTGTTTTTTTCCTTTTACGTTCCTAATCAACAAAAACTCGCCTAGCAAAGTCCCCTCCTTGACATTCATCACTCATCAATTAGTTGAATTTTACAGAATTTTTCACCCAACAAGTTACCCATCAATCGTTATCTAGCAAAAACTGGCGTTCACCTCCGAACTTAAATCTCGCATCCCTAGATCACATCGGTCAGATTATAGTCAGTGCAGGATCTCTAAAATATATCCTCTCCGGGCGCATCCTTACATGGCATTGGCGAGGCGTGAACGATCAATTATCAAGATTTCCCTATTTGACGATTGAGGCTGTGGTAGAAGATCGATTATTAATGTGCTCGGTGCAAACACCCTTTTCACCGATCCCTTTTATATAGGTTTAAATTACCGATCAATCGATGTATTGCTAATCACGTCATGTTACTGTTGCATAGGGCTTCATTTCCAGCTCTTGAAATACATACTTCATTTTTCCCTCAATTCCTCCACCTCACAGTGGATCTAGTTAATTACAGAGGTTGGGCCTAGAATTTTTGACTAAAACTGAGAATTTTGGTGTTTATTTCGTCACATTTTAAATTTCAAGGGGTGCTTCTTGAAGAGAATTTCACAAGAAAACTAATGAAACCACTTTTGAAACCTCAAAATTTGGTTTAAACGAAGTTATAAGTGTTTAAAGTTTCAAAATTTGTCCGACCTTTCCTATTGAATCGATCCACCGTGCGCCTCCTCAATTTCCCCGAAATATTTCACGGAACTTTCCAATCCCTCATATCCTTTCATTGCACACCACCCAGTCCCCGAGGTGTCATGCCGTGTCGTGCAGCGTACGTGTCGCGTAATCTGAGACAATCACGACGGCTCGTAAACCGCCAGCGCCGCTCCGGCTGGGCGCGAATGAAAATCCCGAAGAAATCACAAGCGCCAACCATATTTGATTACCCTTATCGGGATGAAATCGCAATGCGCGATATTATACCCGCCTCGAAAATATCACGGAATTGCCCCCGGGTAGCGGGCGCCCGGGATTGATGGGAATCCATCTGATGGTATGTTTGTGTGATTGGTAGTAGGATAAACTGCACGCAACCCGCATCGCGACACTGCACAACGCTCCCGTCCTAAGCAAGAATGTCGTATGAGCCTTCAGACGCTGCCAAGTTTCCTCCGATAAAAACCGACTTTACTGGGAAAATGGAGTTGTTGCATGTGTGAGGAATTTGCGATTTGACTATTGATTCTTATGTGAAAGTTCGCCAGAAACACGATCGTGCCACCGGTTTTCTCTGAAATCATCTCCTCCAGCTCAAAAAAGCTCTCAAGTTGAGGCCAAAATGGAGGGGATTCCCACCCTATCCTGAGGGTCCACCTCTTCATCAAAACAAACTCTCCATGTAAAGATAGGGAGCAAATACATTGACAGGGCTGCCACTTTATTTGGAGACTCTAAAACTGAAAACACGGCATCACTGCTAATGTACTTGCTCCCTATCTTTGCATGGAGAGTTTGTCTTGATGTAGAGGTGGACTCTCAGGATAGCGCGGGATATCCCCTCCATTTTGGCCTCAACTTGAGAGCTTTTTTTGAGCTTTGGAGTTAATTTCAGAGAAAATCAGTGGCCACATCGTGTCTCTCGCGAACTTTTACATAAGAATCAACAGTGAATTCGCAAATTCCTCACACATGCAACATCTCCATTTTCAGACAATTGTGCACGCAATTTAATCTACAATATCTAAAAATTTCAGGGAAAAATATGCATGCATGTTGTCAAAAATGCTTACTTTATGAAGGGAAATTTGGCAACGCTCGAATGTTCATACGGCGTTCTTCCTTAGCACGGCAGAACGGGAAAGAGCAGGACGTAATGGCACACGGGAGGGCGCGGGAGGAGGGTTGGAGGGTAAGACCACCCCGCGAAATAAGAACCCCGTAACTCCGTCGCAAAACCCTATTCGGATACGACGTTTCTGCTTAGCTTGACGGAAGAGAAATAGGATATCATGACGTGCATGTGGAGAAAAGCCGGGAGTGGGACAGGTGATGTCGTCGCACTAAAAGGCGTAACTACGATCCGTAATGAGCCCTATCTCGCACTTAACGCCCGCGCTCTCAGGGCCCACGTGAGGATGGGATGGCGCTCTCACGACAGCGGTGCTGGGAGGTGATGTGTGCATTCTCTTCGTATATTACGGAGTTTCCTTGTTTTCACTTTATTATTATTTGCGCAAGCTTTTTCCACGGCGAAATTTCCAGTTGCTACGTCATCACGGTGCATTGCTCTCTCGCGAAACTTCACGTCCCATTTTTTTAAGCTTCAACCGGAGACAATATACTTTAGACGCCGCGCAATCCCTGTATTGCCGGGGTGCGGAAAGGTTATTCACGAGATCCTCACGATTTTATGATGATTGATGTGGGATGTGTTGACCCAGTTTGACAATCCTGCTTTAGCCCTGCTCTTACCAGATGTATTATTTCGTCAATATCTCAACGTCACGCAGTTCTCATTAACCAAAAATACATACTGCAGGATACGCACAACTGAATTTCTTATCAATCGAAATAAAGGAATCGTAATCTTGGACCTTCCTTCAACAATATTCTGTTGAGTTCTACTCGAGACTCCTTCAAAATGTACTTTCTACAATGTAATGTGAAACATTTCTTCAAACCTCTTTATAACTGTTTGATGAAAAAGTATGGTCACTGCCCACATTTTTTTTATCTAAATAAAACGCCGCGCCGTAAGAGATTTTGGAAGTTTGAAAGCTTATAAACGAATGAACGCTAGGCGATAGTCTTTAAATGGAAGCAGACACTGTAAAAAGTTCTTATAAGTTGTGATAGCTTCCTGGATAAAATCTCATTATTTTTTTATTCATGTAATCGTGAATATTTTTTCATAGAAACCTTTAAACACTTCGAATAACATTGCATATAGATTCTCCGAACAGGGCCTTAGCATTCTAAGAAAACACGTGGCAAAAGCATGCCGAAGTTCCAACGTTCTTACCTACCTAGGGCATGTTTCCTAAGCACAGCATTGCTTTTAACAGTCTATCACAAATAGACGTATGCTAAAAGGAACTATGTTACACGCAAATCCTATGCACATAGTTCCTTTTGTCATAAATACGTCCTAATGGGCCTTTTGCCACGAGGATTTACTAATTAAGGCTCATTTTAGAAACAGCATATGTGCCGTTACTTGTGCAGATGGGTGCTTTCATCGGTATGCCAGAAATAATTTTTCGTTAGTGTAAAATGTAGTCCCAATGGGCCTGTTGCAAACTTTTGCTAGAGCAAAAATAAGATTTGTCTCTTATGGAAAAAGTCTCAAAAATCACGATTTTCTGTCCAAATCGCAATCGGGAGCCACCAAAGTGGATCTTTGTCAACGCGAAGAAATCGTGAATTTAAACACGCCGGGTTGTTAACAAATTGTTAGAATCTCGTCCAGGCACATGTGTTTTGGCGGATTGGTGTCGGTCATGTTATATATTGAATAGTATCCTAATGCGCAGGGGTTGGATAGAACGATATCTTTAACGAAAAGTTTACCTGTGCTGTGGTATTGTTCTTGAAGGAGGCTCAAAAAACACAAATTTCGTACGCAGATTGTGAAGTTGGGAGTGCATTTCATAATATGCCATTGCGCTCAACGTGATTTTTGGGACATTTTCGATAAAAAACATATTTTATTTTTGCTCTGGCAAAAGTTTGTAACAGGCCCTTAGCGCGAAAAATCGAAGATCTCCTTCATATCATCGGTTATGCAATTTGATCTACTCAGGAGTTAAAATAATTGTATCGGCTGTTTGAATCTCAGCGTATTGGAGAACAGGTGAGGTGCGACATGGAATACGGTTCTAATACTCGCGGAAAAAGTCGCGCCGCAATTCATCTGTTAAACTAACATCTATATTACTAAAAATGTACACAGAGAAGAAGAACTTCGTGCATGGGACCCGAAGTTGAGGTCATAAGGATCTCTGAAGTTTTCTGATCTCGCATCCGAAAACTTGAGGTCGAGCTGCCGAAGTTCGGGTCAGACATTGAGGCACTTCAGTGTGTACCGGAGTACTTCAGATATGTGACGCAAACCATTTGGTATTTATCGAAATACTTCAGATGTTTGACCCGAACTTTGGTCGGTGGACCTCAAGTTTTTAGATACGTGATCCGACAAATTCAGAGATCCATATGACCTCAACTTAGGGTCCCACGCACGAAGTTTTTCCCTCCGTGTCTTCTCAACAGCGTGAAGAATCGGAAGGCTCCTTCCCATTATCGGTTATGCAATTCGATCTACTCAGGAGTTAAAACAATTGTATCGGTCATTTTGATCCCACTAAAGCGTCGGACAGAGGTACGGCTATGAATACGGTTCTAATACCGGTGGAAAAAATCGCGCTGCAATTCATAAGAATCGAAGGGCCCCTACATATCATCGGTTATGCAATTCGATCCACTCAGGAGTTAAAACAATCGTATCGGTCATTTTGATCCCACTAAAACGCCAAACATGGGTACGGCTATGAATACGGTTCTAATACCGGCGGAAAAAGTCGCACCGCAATTCATTGGTTTAAACGTAAAGAGTTAGCGGTAGGTAAAACGCAATTGAGGCTAAGCCAAGATTTATCGATGACCGGTGGTGGCGGCGGCGGCGAGGGCGGGCGACCCAGTCCGGAAGCCCGGAACAGCCGTCGCAAGAGTTTCTTTATTCAATTAAACTCGCGGAAATCTGTCGGGAATATCTGGCGGGGAAACGCCGCTTTCCCGCGCCCCCGCCGCCGCCCCCGCCGCCGCCCCCGCCGCCGCCGCTGTCGCTCTCGTGTTGTCATGTTGTCGTGTTGTAACACAATCTCGCTCGCTCCGCCAATTACCCTTCTTCCAATACTCCTTTGATTAAGTTGTCATGATAAAACACGAGCATCGATCCAGCTCCTATGCCAGCGTGTTTCCCTCGCTTCACGCGCACATTCACACGCTCGAGCGTGTGAGTGTGTTCCTTCGCGCTTATTCGCCGGGGTGTTTCTGTCTCTGTCTGGGTGAAGGGGTCTTTCATAAAATACGTAACGCTTCAAATTGGATTTTTCGATCCTCTCTCTTCCACCGTAACTAAAGATGCAAACTAGCGTTTCATTCTGCTGAAAAGTGATGAAATTTCAAAAAATTTTCAGAGGCTGCATCTGCAACCCCTCGCTCTTATTCGCAAGGCCAGGGTGTCTCTGTAAGTGTGAAAGGGTCTTTCATAAAACACGTAACGCTTCAAATTGGATTTTTCGATCCTCTCCCTCCCTCCGTAACCAAAAATGCTGACTAGCATTTCGTTCTGCTGAAAAGTGACATCTTATTTTCAATGAAATTTCGAAGATTTTTCAGAGACCGTGTCTGCAACCCGCAACAATTATCTGAAAATACGTCGAGGAACTTCAAAATTTGATCCAGCTCCCATGCGAGCGTTTTTCCCTCGCTTCACGCGCACATTCACACGTTCGAGTGTGTGAGTGTGTTCCCTCGCGCTTATTCACAAGGCCGGGATGTCTCTGTCAGAGTGAAGGGGTATTTAATAAAATACGTAACGCTTCAAATTGGATTTTTTGATCCTCTCCCTCCCCCGCAACCAAAGATGCAAACTAGCATTTGGGCCGCGTTAAAGCAGAAAGGAACCAAGAAACATCAGGTATTGCCGAATTTAACTGGACCGTCTCATTTCCTACATGAAAACGTTTATGCGGATTCTTTCGAAAATTTTGAGGAATTTGCTTCGTCCTATGCAGAAAGTTCACAGAAAGCAAAAAAATCCGCACAACCGTTTTCTCATAAAAAAGTAAATTGCCCGGTTAAATTTGGCAGTAACAGATGTGGAATGCTTCTTTTCTGCTTGACACGGTCCATTTCAATCTGCTGAATAGTGACGTCTTATTTTCAATGGGATTTTTTAGAGGCTGCGTGCGCATTCTGCTACAATAATCTGAAAATACGTCGGGAAACCTCGAAATTTGATTGATGGTATTTTTCCTCTCCAAAATTTCAGAACTGATATTTTTCTGTATCTATACACTTCATGGCATACTGAGCTCATTGCAGAAATTGAAAATTATTATGCCGTTCCATTTAAAAACTTTCTTGAAATCATGCATTTCGGTCTGTAATTTATTCGTAACGCAGGTATATTCTTCAATGTATTAAATTCTTTGATCTTAAATCAATGAAAAATTAAAATAAAAAAGGGAATAAATGAAAGCAAAGGAAAACAATTTAAAAAACATTGCACTGAAGTATTGGAATAAGATAAAACTAAAAAGCAAAAAGGGGGAAAAACCCCCATTCAAAAAAGGAAAAGAAAACAGCCTTAAGCGTTACCTTACCTAGTCTGTACCCCCTACCCCATCCATGCACCCGTAACCCACCCGTAACGTACCCGTAACGGAGCGTAAGAACCCCCTATCGTATTCTATTCACATATTTTATGAACGGCCCCTTAGGAGAAAGTTCCTTAGCTCTCATATGTGGGCGTGTCTCAGTGCTCGTGCACACGGCTCAGGCACACACCCACACATCCGTGCCGTAAGTTAGTTTTTTCGCGGCGGTGTGCGTGAGTTCCAGTGTAAACGGTCCATTCACACACTCACAAGTTCACGTTTGTGAGTGTGTTTCTTCGTGATGTCGGGCGGAGTTACGAGTCATTTTTATTCTTTCACTCTCGTGATGAATCTGTCCGGTGGCTCGGTTTGATATTAGTTTCGAGAGGGGCTCGTTTGTTAGGCGGCCGATCGAATTGAAAGCCGGCTGCAGCTGTGTGAGCCACGGCCAGGGTCGCCTCTCATACCGAACAAGGGCGTATCTTGATGTCTATGTGAGCCCCAGAAAACACGGATCTACATATAAAATAGGGCTTACATGGAAATTAGGATACGCACTTTTGTCGGAAGAGTGACGATATCCGCAGCCCCGTTTCGTATGATGAATTTCTCGCGCGCCCCCGGGGAAAATTGGAAGCTTTGGCATTCGAGACGAAATTGGGCCTTTACACGCGTGGGAATGAGCTGTTTCAGAGAGAGCTTACCGAAGAAAGACTTTACTGAGAGATAAAAAGACGTGATTAAAATTGGACGTCACTAAGCGTGAGGAATTAGTGCACTGCCAAGTAGCATACTGCAACGAAAATACTGAAATCATCCGGTAAAAAAATGCATTAAAATTCGAAGGTGAAACTACCAGACCACGTATCTCGTTTGCGGTGTTTAAAAATCCCCACTCATAGTTTATTTTTTCGAAGGAGCTCAAATCAATATCATTCCTTACAATTTTCACAAATTTTTCCACGCACGAAGAGGAAAAATTACAAAAGTTTTCACGAATTGACATTGAGTAGTTTTCCATTTAGAAAATAAAGTATCATAGAAAGTCTTCGACGTCGCAAGCCGAGATACGTAGCTTGGTAGTTTCACAGTCGAGTTGCAATTCCGAAAAAACTACAATAAAATTATAATTTCGTTAAAACTGCAAGAAAATTGCAATTTCGTAAAAACTTCACAGTAAAATTGCAATTTTGAAGTTTGCTCCAGAAAAAGCAGTGATACCATTGTGCCTCTCGCGAAATTTTACATAGGAATCCGTGCTTGGATCGCAAATCGACGGCGTAAGCCTGCAATCACATATCTCGTTCGCGGTGTCTGGAAATATCCGCCTCTATGCTATTCTTTCAAAGGAGAACTAATCACTCCTTGAAGTTTTTGCAGAAATTTCTTTGCACAGAGAAGAAAAATCACGGCAGTTTTGAAGAATTGCCGTCGAGTAGTTTTCCGTTTAAAAAATAAAGTATGACAGGAAGATTGCGACGTTGCAAACCGAATTTTGAGATTGCCGACTTTCACCGTCGAAATTCTTGACGCATATGCAAGGACTCTATTGCCTGCGACACATACACCAGAACGCTTAAATCCGTACCCTGTCCTCTTGTCCAGTGGTCCATTCTCGTGGTTGCGCGACCCGGTTTCGGGGCTCTCATCGGGTGACGGTAATTATCGTCATTACGGGGGTTGACAGCTCAAAGGCAGAGGAGGGGGGGAGGGGCGGCGGAAACGGAAATAAGAAGACGAACGACGCCGTGATTGACTCATGTTTGCACTTTTCGCCTCGGCCCGGGCCCTTTGTATTCCGAGCACGTTCGGTCCGCGTTAACAAGCGTCTTTGAATTTTTTTCAAGTTCTCATGATAATGTCGCCGAGACCTCTCCAGGATCCGGCCGCACTTTGACTCGCGCCTTTTCGTCGCCATCGCCGCTCTTGCGTGAGCCCCGGGAATCACGAGATTATACGGATGATAGGGCTCGTCCTGTGTTGCTTCACGTGAAAAGAGCGCCGTACAAAGGGAGAAGTTGGCCAAATTTTGGAAACTTTGAAATCCCTCAACATCGATAAAAATATTTGTGTCCTTGTGTTATTTTTGGTTTATATAGGAGGCAGAACACAAACTAAATTTTGTGTTGATTTTGGAACAAACTGTGATGAATTCAGCGCCAAAAAAATGAAGAGACTGGGAGACCCCAGAGTCAACCAAAAGCTATTTTGTATCCGGGTTACTTTTTATCCTGTTAGGGTGGCATGAAACATAAAAAAGTTACGAAACATTCAAAATTTTCTCGAAATATCTCCAGAGATTTCACGAAACTGTGAAACGTATTTTTAGGATGTTTACTATTCAGGAGCTAGGTATGCAACCCGTACTTATATGAAAGCAACCTTGATCTTTGCCTTCTAATTCATGATTAATAATGATAAATTTCTGACAGATATTTTATAAACTTCTCGAATTTCCGGAAATATTTCTTCATTTTTGTCACCTAATAAATAGTTCTTAATTCTTAATTATAATTTCCGCACAGACGTTACCGAGTCCATTTTCTTAGAACTTCATCTTCGCATTAACGGCTTTCTTCCGTATCACAACAGTATATTTTCAAAATTCTGAAACGAAAAAGTTTAAAAAGAGGGCCTAATTGGTTGTTCCGTGAAATTTTCCGTCAGAGACACCCCTTGAAATTGAAATTGTGACGTAATAAACTCCAAAATTCGCAACGTCAGCGCAAATTTCAGCGCACCTCTTCTAATAGCTCCCCCCACTGTGCGCCGGTTTCAGAGTCGGTGATTCTAAAGAGCTTCGAGGGCACTCGACGCACAACGGGTGTGAGCATTCTCAGACGGCCTTGGCGCTGTGTGTTCCGCCCCCCCCCCCCTCGGGGGTTAGCGGGTTCATTTTCGCCCGGCCGAAAAATTGCTCCAACCCCCCTCGTCGACGCGCCACCATGCTCCAAGGAGTACTCAAGAGACTGATCAAAAACCTTTGTCGTGCTTTCAATGGCGTGTTCACAAACCTAATGAAAGGAGTCCTCGAGACTCTTTTTTAGACGTCGTGCATGCATTTATTTTTTGGAGCGGGGGATGAGGGGGGGGGGGTCCGGGTCTCGGGAATTAACGTCCGTTTACAGTCCGACAAACCGTATGATAAGCGCTTAAACCACAGGGTTGCCAAAGAAACGAGGTATTGAAATCTCGGTTTGGAGCGCCTTCATTTTTTGTGATACTCTACGCATTTCACGAAGTTAGTTTAGTCATCGGTCCGATCAAAAAGGGACTAATATCACGGAGTTCACTACACGCCTCTCTAAGTGTGCCTATTTCTGCCATGTTTTTATGGAAGGAAATATGTCTATCCGCATTATATACGCAACGTAATCAGCACTCGTTAATCTTGTAATTTTGTTTTTGAATTGTATGATTTTCTGGATTTATTCACCACTAGCTCACGTATTGCCGGTGATCCGTAATTGCCTGCAATATACGTTCCTTCTTTAAAAATCCTTGTAGAACACGATATCAGTAACAAATATTACAGAAATGGATTCCAAAACCAAGATAATAAGGTTTTCATAAAACATTCGTCACGAAAAATTTAAATTCTCCGCTCAAAAGAAAAAGAGGAGTCTCCTTGAATCAAATTGCGAAATCGCTCAGATTCGGAAGAAAAGTTCAAAAAGAGGCCAGATTACGTCTCTATATTACTGTTGGCTGTGTTGATCACGTAGTCCTTGCAGCACCACGTCAAGTAAGACAAACGGAAACAAACCCAATATGGAAATACAGCAATGGGAAGGACGCGCCTTAATGAAGGCGCAGAGATACAACTATTCGTGCTTGATGGATGTTCGTGAAGCATCCTGCAAAATTGAAGGCGCTACGGAGCGAGGCGTGAACTCTCAAAGCTCCGCTTTATGCTGCCAATGGAATGTCGCTCAAATTTGACAGAAAAATAAAAAAAGCGAGGCAAGATTAAAACTCTCTTTAGTCTTCGTGGGTTACACTGCAAAAATTTTTGAATCTTTGGTTAAAAACAGGTGCCAGCAGGCAGAATTGAATTTTTGATCACATTGATGGTAGTATAATGCACTAGCTAGGGTGTTTCTTATGATTTAAATTTTCGAATTCGAAGGATGTTCTGGTCTTAAAAGTTGATGTGTGGATAGATTAGAAGACTCATGCAAGGGAAACAATTAGAAACTTGTTTTCCAACGACCTAAGTGACACAGGTTGAAATTTGCGGTTTTAAGAAATAAAAACATTCTTCTCCGACGGAAAATTGGCATCAACACTTCATGGCATTTTGGCATTACGGATTAAATAATATTAGTTTCCCATGGTAACTCGGATTTTCCACAGGGAAACAATGTTGTTTTATCTTGAAACCGCAAATTTGAACATGAGTTACTTAAGTCGTTTGAGCACCGCGGAAGTTTTTTTTCCTAATTTTTCTCCTTGCACGAGGCTTCAAATCCATCCAAACGTCAACTTTTAAGACCAGGACCGAGGACCTCCTTCGAATTCAAAAATTTGCTAGCACTCGAAAATCGCAATCTATTAATCGTCACCTTTCGGCCAAAGTATCACCAGTGACTTTTAAAAATCTTCGCCACCATTTTATTTTTTACAGAGAAATTTTTCAACGAAACTGTCCGAAAATTATACTGAATTTTTTTTGTGCTGTCGATTCACTTCAGTAAAATTTTCAAACAGACTCAACTAACACTTTCTTTTTCATAAGATAAAATTGCAGAAGAAATTTTGAAACGTCGCTTGGCGTTTGTGATACTTAGGCCGGAAGATGACGAAATGACGTCGAGAGAAGCAGGAGTA
Organism: Bemisia tabaci; assembly: GCF_001854935.1. Classification (NCBI taxonomy): domain Eukaryota; kingdom Metazoa; phylum Arthropoda; class Insecta; order Hemiptera; family Aleyrodidae; genus Bemisia; species Bemisia tabaci. The sequence goes on from NW_017547323.1 coordinate 495,275, forward strand.
CGTCAGTTCACGTCAATTTACAATCCCCAGAAGTCTTAGATCTACGGCTTCGGTCGATTTAACAAATTTTTTTGTCAATCTGACCGAAAAATAGTAATTCGAAATATCCCACAGTGACCATTAACACGGCGACTTTAACTAGTATTGTGAGTAAATATTTTTTCTCCATAAAGCTCACTTTGCCTGACTTCATCACATCGAATGGACAGTTGGACCGGATGTTGGTCCTCAGATTAATTTATAACCCTCACGGATACCCGTACCTCCACACTCGACCCCCCCCCCTCCCCACCCCGCAGTCCGGTACGAGCAATGGTAACGCAAGCTTTTCCGCTCTTGCAGGTCGGCGAAGATAGAGTAAATATTTAAGGGTAGAGTAAATATTTAAAGGGGGAGTTAACGTGAAAAACCTTGGTCGTTGAGCGTTGAGTGTCCCTTGTTTTCGATGACGCGAGATAAAGCGCTCGGCTGCGTCCTATGACGGGCGATTTGACGAACGGAAATCGAGACGAGATGCGCTTTTTCCGCGCTATTGAATAATTGACGAGGGACTTCCGCCGCCAATCAATATTCCGCCAGCGCCAGGAGCTCTCGTCAAAGTGGTAATGGCCGCACCGACGCTTCTGCCATGCGCTTCCGCTCAAATTTTGGCCGAGGAGAAAAATTCCCGGGCCGAGTTCCCTGCGAGCATCACCCTTTTACACTTGGATCGCATTCAGCAAAAAAGAACCAGCGAGATAACAATGTTTTCAAACTTGTACAACTTTTTTTCCTTCAAAAGTATTCAATATGGGCACAGTATTAAAATTTACATAATTATTTCTCATTGAAATTACAAATTTTTTGGTGAAGAAGCAACATTTTAACGACACTGTAATGGCGCTGGTTCTTTTCTGCTAAATGCGATCCACTTTTGAATTCCGGTACAGGTGATTTTGCACTAATAACACTTTAAAAGTCCAGTTACACGATCAAATTGAGCCATCAAATTGGGCCTCTCATTGGTCGCATCCTCACCTCAGGTCTTTTTCCACCAATCAGAGCTTCAGTTTGATGGCTCAATTTGATCGTGTAACTGAACCCTACGCGCGTGTGCATTCATTGCTGTATTCTTTCGTAGTTGCGTGTTGGACACCCAGCATTCTGATTTTAAGCTTTAAAATTGACACAAAAACCACCAAAAAATTGGCGTGAATGGGCATTGTCATTTCCATTCGACTGAACGTACAATTCTCTGGCGGAAAAATCTTCTTATTTCTCAAAAAAGAACGTAACAACATGTCATTGCTGCCAAGTTTCTCTCCGGAAATTGTATCTTCACCAGAAGGATCTTGGGCATTTCTAACTGAATATTTCATTGACTTTTCTTCTGACTTCAAGCAAAAGTAGAAAAAGGTTTCGACGAAAATTGCACAGGTAATATTCATTTAAAAATTAAATTGTTTCAGTTATTTTTGCGACCTTAGAATGGAGTTACGTTCATTTGTCCGGGAAACGATGTAATGTCGTTCTCTGCTATTTTGTCTGAAATAACGTTCATTTTAGCGCACTTACGTCTCTTTTTCAGGTCTCGTTTTCATACAAATAAGTCGATTTTTGCCATTTTAGGCGAAATCAGCGATCTTATCGAAATTAGATCACTCAGACGAATTTTAAAGAAAACTAATTCCGAAATTTCGAGTATATTACGGCTCTCTTCTGTAACACGGCAGCGTACCAGATTATTGAGCCATCCTCGTCAGTGGCGATTCTTGCAGGTTGGCGATCCTGCTTTTTCTCCATTTAAACGCACGTTAAACAATCGATCCTACTTGAGAAAGCCCGCCTCACTTAGAATCGATATATTCAATGGTTTTAAACGGGGAATCAACAGTGTTGCCATCTTGCTGGAATCGTCACTGATCGACACGCGTCGCCCGTTGCGTGGTTCGCTAACGACCGAGAAACCGGGACTTGAGGGAGGTATCCGTCAAGTTGGTAACGACCCGAAGGATGTCGCCATTCGGGGGTCGTCATGCACGTGACGTCGATGTCGGGGGTTGCGCGGGGGGGGGCAGGGGGGCTCGGTAATCTTGGCGGAGGCCGGGTCTGACGCACAGACGTCACCGGCAAAAGGCGGGAAAGAATGGGAGCGGAGCATGTGGTGTCGTCTCCAGATGCAAAAGTATCCCGCTTAACGAGCCGAGTATACAAATCGGCTCTCGCCTCATGATCGTGTTCGTACTGCTCGTGGCGTACCAGCCGCAGGGTTGCCACAGTCAGAAAATACCGGGAAATGTCACGGAATTTCAAAAAGTCAGGGTAAATGACTGAAATATCGGGGAAAATGACGTAAATGTCAGGAAAAATGACGAAAATGTCAAGAAAAAATGACGGAAATGTCAGGGAAAATGACGAAAATATCAGAGAAAATGACCAAAATGTGAGGAAAAATTGTTGGGTCACCTTTATTTTGATTAGATACTGCAACAAGGAACCAGTATCTCTGGCTCATTTTAGAAACAACATATATGTCATTGGTTTCCCTATGCAGATACTTGCTTTTGACAAACATGGGAAAGTAATGGTGTATACGTTCTTTCTACGCTGAGCCAGAAATTATAGTCCCGGATTATATACCATCCTCTTAAACAATCGGTCGAAGGAACCAAGGGCATTCTAAAAATCCATAATACAGCGGAGTCTCGATTAGGATACCGAACGAGGATAATGACTTGAAGTTTTCGCTGAATATCCTTCATATACAGAAGAAAAATCGCTGAAATTGTCAAAAAATGACGTTCAGTAGTTTTCCTTGTGGAAAATATGACGGAAAGTCTGCAACGGCGCAAACCAAAGTACGCATTTCTGCAATATCACCATTGCCTGGTTAACACTTTGATTGAGGGAAGTTTTAGCAAAATATATCGTGAAATAGACATGTTTTTGCGGATGCGGTGAGTGAAGTTACCACCTAAGAAAAACAGAACTCTTCGACACCCTGACCTTATCTGACCCCTCTGTGAGAGAAGGCATTTTTTTAAAACGCCGAATTCAACTATTTCTTTAGACCAACACAGTGACACCGACACAATGAAAGAAACATGAGCTAGTGAGAGACGAAGAACACGCCGGGACCATTATTATACAAGCAAGATCTCTAATTTACAGGAGCCTTCGCGTGTTGTTAAACGCGCAACACACTGCCTCGCGACCTGTAAGTTGTATGCCAAGCAATTTCTCCGGGACGACAAAAAACAATTCCGACGTCTGAATCGGCCCCTGGAGAGTAGGCCACCACCGCCGCGCAGAGGCAATAAAATGACGTCATCCGTGAGTGTCCTCTCCGGGAACAATCAAGGGGCCAAGGAGACGGAGTTTACCTATGTCGTGCTAAGGAAAAACACCGTATGAGACTTCAAGCGTTGCCAAATTTCCTTTGATAAAACGGGAATTTCCTGGTAAACTTATGAATATTTTTCTTCTAAATTTTCGGATAATTTTGTGCACAATTTCACCCATAGCTCCTGAAAATTTCAAGTAAAAATAGTCAGTATTTTCTTTATGAATGAGCGTTTTACTGAAGGAAATTTGGCAACGCCTGAAGGTTCATACGGCGTTCTTCTTTGGCACGACAGACCTGATCTGTGTCTCTTCTCGCCGGTGTCAAATGTAATCTAGTGGCCCGTTTAGGTTATCTATTGCCCTGGCGGAGTCTCCGGTGGCGGTCCCTCTGCGTTACTCTGATTCGGTGTTGTCTAGATTGGCTGCTTCTACAGGGTGACGTCCTGTTAGAAAGCTAGGAAAAGCTTACAGAAGTCAGGAAAATGTATCTACATTCAGACAGATTTGGGTCTTACGGTTCCTAGCATACGTTGGATGGATAAAACGGTGTGGCCAATGGAGATATTGCATGTGTGAGGAATTTGCGATTTGACTGCTGATTCTTGTGTAAAAGTTCGCGAGAAACACGATGGTGCCACTGGTTTTCTCCTAAATTAACTTCCAAGCTCAAAAAAAGCTCTCAAGTTGAGGCCAAAATGGAGGGGATATCCCACGCTATCCTGAGAGTTTACCTCTATATCAAGACAAACTCGCCGTGCAAAGATAGGGAGCAAATAAATCAGCAGTGATGCCGTGTTTTCAGTATAAGAGTCCCCAAATAAAGTGGCAGCCCTGTCAATGTGTTTGCTCTCTATCTTTGCATGAGAGTTCGTCTTGATGTAGAGGTGGACTCTCAGGGTGGCGTGGGATATCCATATATTGTTCCATATATCCATATATCCTCAAATTGTCCATGCAAATATAGGGAGTGAATACATTAGCAGGGTCACCGTGTTTTCAGTTTTGGAGTCCCCTAATAAAGTGGCAGCCCTGTTAATGTATTTGCTTCCTATCTTTGCTATCTAGTTTAAAAATTAGAACCTAACGTAGAGCAAAGCGGCATGCTGCCGGCGTGAGATTCACTGACGCCTACAAACCTAAATAGATACTGCAAGCATTGCGCAATGCTCGAAGTATCCATTTAGGTTTGTAGGCGCTGATGCGCGTTCCGCGAGTTTGTCTTGATGTAGAGGTGGACTCTCAGGGTAGGGTGGGATATCCCCTCCATTTTGGCCTCAACTTGAGAGCTTTATTTGAGCTTGGGAGTTAATTTCAGAGAAAACCAGTGGCACCATCGTGTTTCTCGCGAACTTTTACACAAGAATCAGTAGCCGAACCGCAAATTCCTCACACATGCAACATCTTCATTTGTATTTGTGCGGCTTGGAAAAATTTGTGAAGCGGGGAGAGAGGGCTCATTTACTCCCCACTGCATCTGCTGGTATCGGAGGACTACATATCGATGGCCTAAGTGCGAAACCCCGTATCTCCGTTTTCGACGCTGTAGACTTCCTCGAGTTAATGTCATATTGCAAATTATGTATATGTATATTGAAATTTTCACAAAATGCTTATAGGGTAATTTTCAAACGAATATCTAATTTGTTTGAAGAAAACTAAAAAAAAGTGTTTCATCTCACCAATCCCCTCGTACCAGTGTAGCTCTTGAAATTATCCGAATCTCTCATCTCAATTACTCATGGCGTTTTGCGCCACGACTTCGCATTTTATTGCAAGTTCGATTAATTTTCAAAAGGAATTTCATTTTTAAAAGTCAAGATGCGAGCGTCAAGGATCTCCCGACTTTCTGAAATATTCGCAATTATATTACAGAGAGCTGTGCGAAAAAAGCTCGGAAGTTGCGATGGGAACTTTAATATCTAATAAATTGAGGCAAGCACAGCGAGATATTGTCTTTATTCGTGAGAAACATCCCAAACTATGTGAGTTATTCTTGGGAATTGAGATGCATGCCTTTGAAGCCCTTTGAATGAAACTCTCCCCAAGACAAGATTAATACATCCGGTTGCTGCTGAGAACGCATGTAATTTACGATGCTCTCGAAAAGCTTCGCATCGAAAGTCTCATTTTTCACATCTGCCAAACGAAGAACCTTAAATACCTTGGAATTGAATATTTACCGCAAATTACAGTTCATATTTGGGCAATTTTCGATAGAGCCTGTTAAAAATAGCTATCGCAGAAAATCTTTCTTCTGTCTATAGCTTTGTCTATCAATTGCATTACAAGCAGTCCTCTGAACAAGTGAAAAACGGCCAATCGCTGGAATGTTTCTATCACGAAGTTAATGACTTAAACCTCAATTCTCATAATGGGACGTATTTATGCTGGAGGACCCCACGCACAAATTAAAATAACTAGGCCTTTACTGCCGCATTAAGGAAAAATGCATTATGAACATCCAGATGCCGCTAATTTTCTCTTAATAAAATATTCATTTTTGAAAAATATTATAATATTTCCTTAAAATCTTATAATACCTTAAACTAAAAAATTTTCTGGAAAATTGAAATAGAAACACTATTCGCAAGTTAGCCTGAAAACTCTGATTTTATTGAAAATAATTTTGCAACGTTCGTAGGCACATACGCCGTTTTTCCTACCACAGCAGCATAGTATTTGTGTGATTCATAGTCCCCTTTGATTCAGTGCATTTGCACTTACCTCCATTTACTACAAATGCGTTCAATAAATGCCATTGGTATGGCGCGAGTGGCCGATTATCGATATTACCCCATTTAAAGCTAGAATCGATTATTAAGGTGCGCGTTGCGAACATTCTGTGTATCGATCTTTTTCCACAGATGTGAATAGCAGGTAAATCGATGTATCGCAAAGGACGCCAAGGCACTGAATTAAATGCGTCTCATAAATGCGTTCAATTTTCTATGGAGGAGGGGAAAAATGGACCTCGTCGGCATAAAAATCTCCACCTGGCGATTACAAGCTTTCGAGGGGCATAATCACTCCAATCAATCGTGAGCCGTAAAATCCGAGGAGGCGTGACTGGGGCCCAGACAATCGGAGAAGTTGGCGTCGTATTTATCCAATAACGAGCTGGAAAATGCTTACTCTATAGCTTCACATTTTAGTCGGAATCCCGCATTACGAAATACGCATTCATACAAAGTTTACTTCTCATTAAGGATTCAAGACAGGCTTTGCTTGAGAGCATAACCATTCGGCTCATGCGAGCTCGCCGCCCCGCGCGCCACCGTCGCTTTGTATCGCCGCTCAGTTGCCACCTCCTGGTTCTTTACCCCTTGACGTATTTCAATGCATGAGGTTTGAGTGCCTCTATAGACAGAATATGGCTTCCATCGGATCGATTAGGGGGACCTCTTCGAGATTATTTTTTGCCCAATCCAATGATGCCTAGTGAGCTGATCATTGAAATTGATAGACAAAGCTATGGACAAAGCGATAGACAAAGTAACATACAAAGCGATAGACAAAATGATGAACAAAGTGATAGACGAAGCAATACATAGCAATACATAGCAATACATAGAGCGATTGACAAAGAAAGCAATTTGCAACACGGACTGCATTTTGCAACAAGGAAATCAATGGCTGAAGTGCGAGACCCTGTATCTCTGTTTGCGACGTTGCGTTGCAGACTTCCAGTCATACGTTATCTTTTCCTTGGAAAACAAGTCAACGAAATTTTTTAAAATTTCCTTGAATTTTCCTCTATGTTTGTAGAATATTCCGTATACATTTCCAGCTAAAAAGTTGACTTGTTCCTCTTGGCGAAAACAAACTAGGAGCGGAGATTTTCAAACACCTCAATGAAGACGAGTATTGTCGCACTTGAGTCATTGAAGCACTATTTCTGACTCATAAATAAAGGCGCCTATCTGCGAAGGGAAACTAATGACACATTTGTTGTGTCAGTAATTGGCTTGGCAATGGTAATTGAGGAGCTTTCCAAAAAAAGGGCACACAGCAAAAAATCACGTTTGATAAAAATGCATTTGAAGTTTCCATCATTACTCTAGTCACTAACTGTGACTTATTTTCGCAACTGGGAGTCAAAAATGTGATGTAAGTTACCATTAGTGGCCAGAAAGTAATGATGGAAACTTAAAATACATTTTTTCAAACGCGAATTTTTTGCTGTGTGCCCTTTTCCCGGAAAGCTCTTCAATTGAAAAACGGAGTGTATTTGAATGCAGCTAAAATTTCCTTTGATGCGATTAAAATTTCCTGTCTTTGACTTATTTGTCTATACATTTCAATAATCTCCCATAGTATTCCTGTGGAAAGATGATCAAGGGTTTAATGAATCATTTTTTTTTCTGTGACGTCATCGACAACGTGGCACCCCATCACTCCAGATCCGTCTTCCGCTTTGCACCCTCCGTCCTTTATTCTCCGAGTGCGCACATTTCGTCGTCCCTCCAACACAAGGGCGTATCTGGATTTCCACATGAGCCCTGGAAAGCGTAGAGTTGGACGGAGAACAAGGCTCATGTGGGCATCGAGATACGCCGTTACGCCGGAGGAGCGACGATTTTCCCACCCTCATCCGCCGCCTGCTTTTTCTAAATTGTCTCTTTGTGTCAAGGTTTGCTCAATCCCGGAGGAGTAGAAGTATTTCTTTTTTTAAAATCTACAACCGTTGGTTATGCATGACAGAATAATGGAGGGCTCATCTCAATGGGGCCCTGGCAAGGAGTCTTTGTGGGATTGTAGTGTAGCCTGTCTCACGTAAAATTTTGTGGAAAACCGATGAGTTCATGAAAAAGTTCAAAAAAGCATCTCTTAAAGAAGGAAAAACTGATCTAAATCCAACCAATCAAAAATCGATAATGGAGATGTTGCATGTGTGAGGAATTTGCGATTTGACTATTGATTCTTACGTAAAAGTTCGCGAGAAACACGATGGTGCCACTGGTTTTCTCTGAAATCAACTTCCAAGCTCAAAAACAGATCTCAAGATGAGGCCAAAACGTAGGGGATATCCCACGCTATCCTGAGCGTCCACTTCTACATCAAAACAAACTCTCCATGCAAAGATAGGGAGCAAATATATTAGCAGTGAATCAGTGATGCCGTGTTTTCAGTTCAGAAGAGTCCTTAAATAAAGTGGCAGCGGCAGCCGTGTCAATGTATTTGCTCCCTATCTTTGCACGGAGAGTTTGTTTTGATGTAGAGGTGGACTCTCAGAATAGCGTGAGATATAATAGCGAGTTGATTTCAGGGAAAACCAGTGGCCACATCGTGTTTCTCGCGAAGTTTAACATAAGAATCAAGAGTCAAATCGCAAATTCCTCACACATGCAACATCTCCATTATCCGAAAGACTCTTAGAAATCGTTTGGATGATTAAAAATCGACCAATTTTCCCCCCATCAAATGCAATGAGAATAATCCATGGAGTGTGTGCAAGTATTTTAAAATCATGAGTTGAAAAACGTTAATTCCGCGAGTTTAAAAATTAGAACCTAACGTAGAGCGGAGCGGCATGCTGCCGGCGTGAGACTCGCTGGCGCCTACAAACCTAAATAGATACTGCAAGCATTGCGCAATGCTTGAAGTATCCATTTAGGTTTGAAGGCGCTGATGCACGTTCCGCGAGTTTGTCTTGATGTAGACGTAGACTCTCAGGATAGCGTGGGATATTCCCTTCATTTTGGCCTCAACTTGAGAGCTTTTTTTGAGCTTGGGAGTTAATTTCAGAGAAAACCAGTGGCCACGTCGTGTTTCTCGCGAACTTTTACCTAAGAATCAACAGTCAAATCGCAAATTCCTCACACATGCAACATCTCCATCGAGCTAGCACAGCAAGGTAAAGTCTGAAGCCGCGTTCAAACAATCAGCAAACACCGTCTTCCTTGCCTGGCTACGTCTTCAGAGTAAAAATCCAATTTGAAAATATTCATTCAAATTGGTTCCCATTTCGGCGTTGTCGACGGGGTTTCTTTGCCATTTGAGTTTCAAAAAAAAAATCTGAAAAATTCCCAGAGGCTTAGTTTACTGCGTGCTTTCAGAAAAGGAATCTGAAAAAATGAGTGCCAATGGCCCATTTAATAGATAACTCATTTTATCCTCTTAGCCGATTGGATGCATAAGGTTTATTCGAGGGGCTTGGAAGACAAAGCGCTTAAGTGTAGATTTTTAAACAATTGACATCATGATTTCAAGTAAAATCATGTACCTTCTGTGACAAATTCTCTCCCAAATTTCAATTTTAAGCATCAAACTTAGTTTCAACTCAGTTTAAACTTTCTTTCCATAAGGATCCATGTAATTTCAAAACTTCAAACACGTATTTCTTGAAATATCAAAATCTACCCATATGCACACTATGTCCTCCAAGCCCCTCATTTCATGTTCTAAGGTTTTGCAAATTGTAACAGAAACATTCAGAATTATTTTATTCAATTCCAAATTTTCCGCGGTATATATTGTAGCAGTGTAGCGAAAACAGAAAGTTGAATTTGACACGAATTTGTCAGATTTTAGCGTGCCCTCATTTTTGAATCGTGGAAGGGTGAGAGTATTTATTTTTGTGAAATTATATACTTAAGTGAAGTATTATATTTTTTTTGAAATCCGCAACCGTCTGTAGGACATGGCAGAATAATGGAAGGTTCATCACAATTTAAAAGTTGACTTTTCTGTTGTTCTCTTGGCTGATCAAATGGGCGGAGTGTATTTCATATTTTTGCAGGTATTTTCAAACCATAATGAATTCAGAATAGACTTTGAATAAGCGCGTTTCTTTTTCCTCTTAAGTACTCTCTTTCATGATTACGCTCAACAATATTAAAAAGCTCTTCAGTAACATTAAAAAGGGATTTGGATGAGAAGAGTGGTTTGGACGTTCATGGAACGTACGGTGTATCGGTGTATGTTTGACCCTAATATTTTTTTACCTCTGTGAATTTCCGTGGCGCTCAGATCCTGGAAAAACCAGGAATTATCAATGTGTATCTGAGAAAGAGAAATATTCGGAAATCCGCGTTGTTCCGATCTCGAAGAATGAATCAAAAGATAAAACAAATGATATTTTCTTTCTGAGAAAAACTTAGTTCTTTCCCTCAGATTCTCATAAAGGATATATCAGAAGAAAATATCACAGGTGGAAACTTTTAAGAATTCTGAACAACAAAATATAGATTACATCAAAGTCAGGGATAACCCGGAAAACCGGGAGAAGTCAAATAACTTAAGTGAAAACCGAGAAGCTTCAGGGGAAATGACAAATGTTTCGAGGAAAAATCGTCAAATACCTTCTATTTGCTTTCCACGAGTCTTTCAACGTTTCAAAATATTAACTGTTGCATGTACATGGTTTGAGGGTTGGTGACTTTTATGACAATCCTCCGTATAATCAAATGTCAAGGAATTGTAATAAAATTTGTCTAGGAAATTTATGAAAGGTCTCGGAACTTCATCTCTTAAATTTTCAAAGCAAGCTTGTGTGCAAATGGACGTATTTTTGCCAAACGGAACTATCTGTATTGAATCATGAACCCTGAGACCCATAAGGATATGTGCATAACAGGACTCACGTCATAATGCACATAGCCCCATTCAGCAGAAATACGTCCAAATATACGGTAGAGTCTCGATTATCTGCGATGATTGAGACCGGAGCTACCGCGGATAAGGAAAATTTGCGCATAATCTGAAATAATTAAGCGATTTGGCGGGAAAAAAGCATTGAAAGGCTGTATTTAAAATTTAAAAGGTTTCATTAAAATAATTTAAAAAAATAGATGTATGAAAGTAATTATTGATTGAAAATGAATAAATTTTACTTCAAAGAAGTTATTTTTCAAAAAATCGCGCGAGGAAAGGAGGAAATTTTTCACAGACGTTGTTGCTATAAAATTGCAGCGTTTACATTACATTACAGAATGTATGCATTATAGGGCTCATGTCATAATGCACATAGTTCCGTTTGACAGAAATACGTCCAATTCAGCTTTTTATCACACGAAAACCTCGCAAACATTTCGTCCCTTAAAATAACAAGAACGATTGCCGGCGCTGAAGGAACGGGGTGGATCGGGAGAGGAACCAAGAAAAAGTAGCGAGAAAACCGGGCTTTCGGGACTCCCAAGAGCCACCGTGCGCGAGAATCCAGAATCCAGTGCTCGTAACTCCAGGATCATTCCGACCCCCTGCAACCCTCCTCCTTGCTCTCGGCAGATAAGCGCATGCATATTCAACCATTCGCGAGGGGAGTTTATCGGGGTTTCCGGCCGGACGGAGCTGGGCCCCGCGTCATCCCCGGATAAAAGAAGCCGCCCAAGAACCGTCGAGGCCTTGTCATACGCTCCGAATTAAAGATTCAGTAACAATCAGGCAAAAAACGAGGAGTGGCATCAACTCCAGGTTGTCGGATCGTCTCGCAGTGGCGACGCTTGAAAGTTGGCAACACTGTTTTTCTCACATTTCAATATTTAAACATAATTATTGTACGTGTAGGTATCTAATTTGTAGAAGTAAAAGATAGTTAGTTAGTTAGTTATTATAATTTAAGACATTCAGCGTCTCAGGCTTTTAACGTCTTTGCAGATAATTTTGAAAATGGGAGTATAAACGAAAATTTCGATTTTTAAATTAAGAGAGGTGAAGAGTTTTAGAATTTTGGTGGTAATATTGGGTTCATCGCATGTAAGAGGGTTTAGCCTTAATACCTTAATTTGTGTTTATGAAAAGCACTAATACTAATATACTAAGTACTGTCACTAAGTAACATGTAGTAATTTTTAATATAGCGAAAAGCACTTCGCGCAGCATGAATTAAAATAAACACATATGAAGGCATCAAGGCTACAATGCTATCTTTAACCTCTAAATTTAAATGTATGCAAAACAATCAATTCTTGGTGAGGCAAATTAGCAATCGGCGTCAAATTGGAATCTATTCGTGTTGAATCAACAAATTAAACAAATTTAAAGTGAAAAAACGAGATAAGAAGTAGTGATTATTATGCTTTGAATTATACGATATCTCCTTCTTCTTAAATGCATGGTACCAGCTAGCTCACCTGCGAGTTCGTGAATGTCGTCAATTATCTGCGTTGGGTTAGGTTTGGTTAAGCAACTAAACTAACTCCGTGGCAAAGCGGAGAGTATCGCTGGATTTGAAGGCGTTCCTAGCTGAGGTCGTACCTTGAATTTCTTCGCTAAAGAATCCTTTACTATATCGATGTTTTTGTAATTTCAATTTGACGAATTGACAAGTGAGGAGCTTGCAAAATTGTCAGCGATTGCTGACCGCCTGCGACATAGGCTTCTCTACTTACTTTGATTATGACTGTTCATTTCGAAAAAAATTTGCGTAAAAATGTGGAATTTGAACTAATTTACTCTTTTGTTTTTTTTCTAGGTAAGTGACATGGGACTATGTTTCATCCTAAGTGAGATAAGACGCATTTTTTGAAGTTGCAATTACAAGAAAGGTAAAGTGCATTACCACATCTGTTTGCGTAGAACTTAAAGCGGATCTTCTCTGCCAGATTTTACAATGAATAAATGCTAATTTAACCACCTTAGCTTTCCGTTTTCAAAGAATGTACTTTTGAAACATGGCGGACATATTTTTTATCAATTTAATTATTGAATGGATTAAATTTTGCAATAAGGAACCACTATTTCTGTCGCTTCCATAAAAGCACCTTTCTGCATAGGGAAACCAATGGCATATATGTTGTTTCTAAAATGAGTCAGGAATAGTGGTTCCTTATTACGAAATGTAATCCAAATCAACAACCAATTATTTTCCGTGCAACCAAACTTTTGTGTTGCATTTCTTTCCGTGCACCGGCAACTCCGACGCAAGGAAGCGACTTGGCGCAGGGCTTGGCTAACAATTTGACGAGACGGTGGACTGTTTTGATAACTGAATCGAACTGTCTCGCCGAGCCACAGTGCGGGCGACGGGGGGCAGGGGTCGCTGAAGGGATGGCAGGGATGCACATGAAAGATAAATGAAGGAACAACAATGTTTGCGAGATTATTCTTCGAGTCGGAGTGGATTTAAAACGGCGTTTGTCTCAGTCGTCCCGTTTTGTAAGCGCATCAATTATGCACTGCTCGGCTCCGTGGAGCCCCGGACCGTGTCTTTGAATTAGAGGCTCCTTTGTATGTAGCCGAGCGGTAATTCCGGGCGGCCATGAGAGCAGACATTAACCCGCCCAGCACACATGAGCTCCGGCTTCTCTGGCAACGTCACCCCATCTTTCAGTTCTTGAACCCGCCGTTTTCCTTACGAAAGAACGTAACTACATTCCGATGTTGCCGAATTTCCTTTCGAAAATTGCAGTTTTAACTGTGGAATCTTAGGCGTTTCTAACTGAAAATTTCACCGATTTTTCATCTGATCTCATGCAAAAATCAGACAAATTTTGGACACAAATCGAACCGGCACAACGGCACATGCTTGTTAAGAGTCGAATTGTTTGAGTCGATCCATTCTAAGGTTGCAAGATTGACTCACACAATTCAGTTCTTCACAAAAATGTACGTGAGCAATTTTTGTACAAAATGTATCTGATTTTTAGTCTCTGAACTCGCCATTTCTCCCACGAAAGAGCGTAACTACATTCCGATGTTGCCGAATTTCCTCTCGCAAATTGAAATTTTAATTGTGGATTCTGGGCGTTTCTGACTGAAAATTACTTGTGCTGAAAGAAACTTATAAAGAATCGAATTGTTTAAGTCATTTTTCCGTTTCCCGAAAGAACATAACTCTATTCTAAGGATGCAAGATTGACTCAAACAATTCAATCTTTCACCAGAATGTACCTGCCCAATTTTTCCAAAATGTGTCTGATTTTTAGTATCTGAACTCGCCGTTTCCCCCACGAAAGAACGTAACTACATCCCGATGTTGCCGAATTTCCTCTCGTAAATTGCAATTTTCACTGTGGAATCTTGGGCATTTCTAACTGAAAATTTCACCGATATTTTGCCTGATCTCATGCAAAAATCAGAAAAACTTTGGACAAAAATTGAACAGGTACATGCTTGTAAAGAGTCGAATCGTTTGAGTCGAGTCGTCATTTTCTGAAGGAACGTAAATCCATTCCAAGGTTGCAAGATTGACTCAAACAATTCAGTTCTTCACAAGAATGTACCTGCGCAATTTTGGCCCAAAATTTTTCTGATTTTTTATGGGGTTAGAAGAAAAACTGGTGAAATTTTCAGATAAAAAGGCCCAAGATTAGCCTTGGGTAAAAATACAATTTGCTATGGGAGTTTGGCAACATTGAAATCTAGTTACGTTCCTTCGTCCAGAAGCTTTCACTCGTGATTTTTCGCATCAAGATCATCTTACTCAACTCTACTCTTTTTTTACAGTTAATTTGTAGAGCTTTAGGATTGGTCATCTCTTTTGGTGTTAAGAACAAGAAGAATTTTCCTATTACAACGAATGATTTCAACTTTAGCAGAAATATTTTCTTTTTCTGAAGTAATTAAATTATTCATATGGAGATTTGTGGACTCCTCTCTCGGAATCGCAAAAATCATGACACAGAGGTGGCGCCCTCTACGCGGAAAAAAGTCTCACGACGAGTCACTGAAGATTCGCCGGGAGAGAGGCCAATGACTAGTCAGGCTAAAAAGCATAACACAACTGAAACAAAAAGATAATTTTAAATTAAAGCCAGCTCAGAACGAGGAAGTTTCACCAAAACGCGTCCGGCTAAAAGTTAGAAAAATGCTAGCACAGTTATATTCGCCACCACCAACGATCCCCTGGGCGGCAAGGAGGGATGAAAACAAATTATCCGCGATTTTTATCAATGAAACCGCATGCGTGGAAACGTGACGATTATACGTGACGCGTGGTGATTATTAATAATTTAATTTGGTGAAGTTATGTTTGCCGCAGCGCGCCGGAAATAATACAAATGAATCGGTCTCGGTAGGGTGTTAGCCCGAAAACTCTCTCCTCCCTCTCCCCTCCTTTTTGGCCGACGTCGTCAGAAACAAACGTGTTCCCTTCCAGTATGAGCTTTAAAATGTACACGAACATATGCTTTCTAAGGCTCATCTGAAAATTGCACATCCTCTCCTTTAACGAACAGAGGATCTTGTTTCATGACTGAGCTGAAAAAGCTCAAACGTACGTAAAATGTATGCGGGAGATGAGTGGTTCTTGCCGAGAGTGTTAGTGGCAACACGTCTTGGTCATTAAAGTCGCTGGACACACCATCGATCATCGCTTAGAACGGAGGCATTTCTCAGGAATGAGGCTACAAACCGAAAATACTACCTCCTTGAAGGGTGTTCAATCGACCCGAGGCTATTTTTTACCCTGCCCTGATTTCGACCATTTTAGGGGTCAATCCTCTAAAAAGCAAGAGATATGGTTGCGCCGATCCCGGAATTTAAAGAATTTGCCATGAATTTACTGCAATAATTTGGATAACTTTAGATATTCCTGACGATATTATTCGCAAAAAAATAACACAGCGCAATATAATAATGAATTAAAAAAAACATCATAATTAAAGTGGTAATTTTGAAAAAGAGAGTGTGAGAGTGAGAAAAAAGAGAGCGTTAGGAAAGGAAACCTCGCATTCGATACAGAAATCGATTGCTATATGGAATGCGAGGTTTTTTTCTAACACTACTCTGCTTCCATTTATCTGAATTTTGCCAATTTTTAGGTTTGGAATGGTTTTTTTTGGCTCATGCGCAAGGGCGCTATCGTTCCTTTTTTTGCTAAAAATTAAAAAACTCCCGAAATTTTCTACTTAATCGATGCGACATATCGCATACCGGTTCGACGACGTCACTTGAGCATGACAAATCACCTTAACATATCTTCTCACCGACTATTGACAAACTTTAGAAAGAGCAGTAAGAATGATCTTCTGGGATCGATTCAAAGAAACTCTTGATCCACTATGATTCAACCCATCGCTCCTTCATTTCCACATGAAACTCTACGCACAACTCTCAAGTTGGTTTAGTTGCTTAACCCAACTTAACCCGACGTAGTTCGATCTCCGTAGTTTTAAAGACGCATGAGTAGCAAGTCACAATATTTTGTCGTAATAATAGAGCACATATTGCTTGATAAAGCATGCAACACGTCAAAGCACAAAGGCAACAATTTTTGCAGTAGCTTTTGGTGTAAAACTAGCGATAAACTCCTCATAACAAAACTTTAATAATCTCTTTCCGAAAGGTACAACCTATTACTAAGTTTTAATTGTTTTAATATTTCTCATCCAACCGGATAAGGCTGCGGTGTTTCCAGTCAAAACATCTTTGTCGAGTTCGCTTAAAAAAAGCTGTTCAAATTGTTTTCCAATGTAAAATTAGCGAAACCAGCTGTAAGCCTTGAAATGCGGATTTGCCTGCGGGATAGATTCCCGTAGACAACAAGCAATCGTCAACATTTTGGAAATGTTCCTTTTCAAAATTATCGATTCAAATAAACTCTTGATCCACTACGATTCAACCCATAGCTCCTTCATTTCCACATGAAACTCTACGCACTACTCTAAAGACGCATGAGTGGCAAGTCACGATACATTGTCGTGATAGTAGAGCACATATTGCTTGATAAAGCATATCGACGGTGAAAGTCGGCAATCACATAACTCGGTTTGCGACGTTGCAGACTTCCTGTCATACTTTATTTTTTAAATGGAAAACTACTCAACGGCAATTCTTTAAAACTGTCATGATTTTTCATCTCAATGCGAAGAACTTTCTGCAAAAACTTCAAGAAATAATATCAATTTGTTCTCCTTTAAAAAAATGACGTAGAGGCGGAGATTTTCAGACACCGCAAACGAGTTATGTGATTGCCGACTTTCACCGTCGATATGTAACACGTCAAAGTACAAATGTGTATTTGCAGTCGCTTTTGGTTCGCTTGGAAATGAAGTCGCTTTGGAGATGTTCCCTTCCAAAATTATCGATTCAAATAAACTCTTGATTAGAACTGCTTCCCGTTCGCAAACAAAATGGCAACACCCGAGCGACGACGGCTGCTCGCGACGGAACGGATGCGCAGGTGACGTGTCGCAACGGCAAGCGAATTCTAACCGCGAGCCCTGTGTGAAATTTCATCTGCTACTTCGATACGCACAACGCATCGCTCAATCGCAGCCCGCTATCTCCGCACGGAGGATAACACTGCCGTGCTAAGGGAGAACGCCGTATGAACATTCGAGAGTTGCCAAATTGCCTTCGATAAAATGTTTATTTTGTGGGAAAGTTATGAAAATGTTGCTTCGAAAGTTTCAGGAGCTTTAGGTGACATTGCGAACAAAATTATCTGAAAAATTGGAAGGAAAATGTTCATAAATTTTCCGGGAAATTCCTGTTTTATCAAAGAAAATTTGGCAACGCCTGAAGGTTCATACGGCGTTTTCCCTTTGCACAGCAGAACAAGTAGGCACCGATACCTTGCTCCACTTGCGGGGTTTCCGTATCACTGGTTGGCAGTGGCGTGGCGAGCTTTCCGATACATCGATTGATCTGCCATTTACCCCCACGGAAAAGGATCGATAAACAGGGTATTCGCAACGAGCACCTTAATAATCGATTCTTCAGTGTAGCTTCAAATGGGGGAAATGTCGAAAATCGATTTTTCACGCTTCGCCACTGCTAGACGGGTGCTCTGCTTGCCAGGGAAAAGAACAGTAACTCCATTCGGATCCGCATCGTAGTTAGCAGATGCGTACATGCGCTTTGAGGCTCGCTCTAAAGAGGAGTTACTGTTCTCTTCCGTCAAACGGCACAGTTTAGTCCAGGCGCCTGGTAAGTCTACCTGGAATTTTGGGTACACAGCGACTTTTTTGGCTTACTTCATGTTTTTTGGGTCGCTGAATCCGAATCTGAAGTTTCCTACCGCGTATCTGGTGAGCATTTTCCGCCATTTTGAAAAAATGGCCTAAAAAGGCATTTTTCGGCGTTTTTTTTTTTTATATAGCGGCTACGCATGAGAACAAATCCCGGATTTAGCTAATGTTTTGAATAGCTGACATAATTTGGAAGAAAATGGTATATGAATATGCTAGGTTTGCTCAAAAATTGAGGAACCTCGGATCTCGGAACTTTGGAACGCTTCGGAACTCAGCTGACCGCGGCGAGCCGGATCACGCGTTAACGGGTGCGCCGCGAAAACGTGAATGGGCGCGATGTTCACGATGCTGTATCTTCCTCAATTTTTAAGCAAACCTAGCACATGTATACACTATTTTCTTCCAAATTTTGTCAGCTATTCAAAACATTAGCTAAATCCGGGATTTTTTCTCATGCGTAGCCGCTACATAAAAAAACCACAAGAAAAGGCCTTTTTAGGTCATTTTTTCAAAATGGCGGAAAATGCTCACCAGATACGCGGTAGGAAACTTCAGACTCGGATTCAGCGACCCAAAAAACATAAAGTAAGCCAAAAAAATCGCTTTGTACCCAAAATTCCAGGTAGCCTCATTTTTAGCTACCAGGCGCCTGGACTAGTTCTCCTATTATACGCCGTGTTTTAGAAGAAAACAGCATCTCCGCACAAACTTGACCTACGACTAAGACTAAGACGTGTTTTTAAGTGCATTCTACATAGAATGCTGTAGATTTTCGGAACACGGAAGAGCTTACACGCTGTATGTCGTGTTACGGAGGAGAACAGTATCTCTACTTGAACGTAAGCCACGTTTCGTAACAGTTCTTATACACTTTGAGGTTCACTCCAGAATACAGTTACTGCTCTCTTACATGATATTGCAACATGTTCCTCTCCCTGTTCCTCTTTTTGTGCCGCACAGTGGATCGAGTCAGTTGGAGAGGTGGGACAAAATTTGGAAACTTTAAAGGATCAACTCCCTTTATACAAAACTTTGAGATTCTAAGTGTGGTTTCATTTGTCTCCTTGTACATGTTTTCTTCTTGAAGCACCCTTTGAAATTTAGGATGTTACGAATTAAACAATAAAGTTTGAAAGTTTAGTCGAAAATGTCATGTCCGACCTCTCTAATTGACTCGATCCACTGTGCGCCGTGTCGGAGTATTCATTCGATTGTGACAAATTAAGCGCCGAGAAGCAGTGCCGTGGTTTCTTGAGGTATTAATGGGATTAACCTCAGGTGACTTGCACGAATCTTGTGAGATGCTGGAATGTTTAAGGCGTGAAAATTCGGTACAACCGCTTCATTTTCGTTCAGATTCGAAGCATTTCTGCGAACGGTTGCGGTCACACGCTGCGAGCGTTTATGTCCCCGAATTGTGTGATAGTACACCATTTTTAAAACTCATAAATTTTCATGTTTTTCCGCAGCCGCAGTTGTAGACATTGCACCAGCAAACTCTCTCACAATGCAAGAGAGGCTTGAAAACGTGGACATTTTTGCAGGCGCAACGATGCAACTATTCTAACCCGCGCGATGATCAGGCGGTATCACAAAAATTGAAGGCGATTTGAAAAGTTTTCGCTTTTTGATCCTTGACCTTTCTCTAGAATGGCTCTCTATACAAGATATGAATTGAATCACTATGCAACATAGACCGAAGATGGAACGTTCACGGTGGCGAGGTATGCCTTGCGATATGTCGATTGATCTGTCATTTTTAAACCCATGGAGATGGATCGATTAAAAAAACCAATTCGTCAAAGGTTTAAAAGGGGAAAGATTGCTAGTCGATCGGTCACGCCTTGCACCTGGAACTTACGTCTTCGTTCATGAAATTTGGTTTTGACCCGAAAGTACTCATGATTGGCCCAGACAAGTGTTGCTTTAGATGGCTTCTCCAAGACTTAACTCCAAAACCTACCATCTTGATTGTGTAGTCTTCGGATCACACAACATGATACAAATTCGAGTACGTATATTTAACCGATAAGGCTTTGCATGCCGCGCCCTGCACGCATAATCATAACATTTGAAACGATAGCGGAGATCTTGAGGCACCGCAACCAAGAAAGGAGACGGCTAGAAGCAAATCTGGTAATCTCCGTTGCCCTGTCTAAATATCGTGCGATTATTATTTTTTTAATACGGAAAGAACGAAAATTCGTCCATGTTCAAGTTTTCTCGTAAGCTTCTAATGTCGAGCGAGACAATTTAGGAAAATATTAAAAACAGCTAGAAGTTTTGGTTTGCCTGGCAGAAATTTAATGATTGCGCAACTTTTAAGCAGTGCAATGGAAATTGTCTGATTAGGGTTCTAGTCGTCTCAAATGCCCTTTTTGCACCCAGCGCTTCAATTCGTCTTGTTTTTACGAGTCGAAGCGGCGCCAATGTCGAAGGAGCTAATTGAGGAGCGATGTAGATCGGATCTTAATCTCGTGCGACCAGCTACTCGCGCAACCAATACTTTCGGCACTTGAAGTTTCGCGGCTCACACTGCAGTTAAGTCCTTTAAACACAAGGTCAGGGATGTGAAGGGTCGAAGCGGGTCTCGTCACGGCGCGGCGCGGCGGTAACCAAACAATTAGTCGGGGATCATTTCAGTGCTCCGACTGCAAACAAACTCGAGACGTGAGTATCCGCGCTCTTTGTTGATACAGGGAGTAACTGAGCAAGTCTCTCCTGATGCCCCGCCCCGAAGCTCAAGCGAGGGAAAACGCCGCATCAACGTCTGGATCTTGCATTATTTCTTCCGATAGATGCAATTTTTTACTCCGTCAAATATTCGAACCGTTAACGTACGTCAGACGAGGATAAACTAGAAATCGGAATAAGGTAAAAAAAAAAAAAAAAAAAAAAAAAAAAAAAAAAAAAAAAAAAAAAAAAAGGGAGAGGAAGATATGGATTGCATTTTGCAAAAAGGAACCAGCAGCACACTGCCGTGCTAAAGAAAAACGCCGCATGAACCTTCAGGCGTTCCCAAATTTCCGTCGGTAAATCAAGAATTTTCGGGGGAATTGTTAAATATTTTTCTTCCAATTTTTCAGATAATTTTGTTCGCAATTTTATCTGAAGTTCTTGAAAATTTCTCGGAAAAATATTCATAACTTTCTTCGAAAAATTAACATTTTATCGAAGGGAATTTGGCAACTCTCGGATGTTCATACGACGTTTTTCCTTAGCACCGCAGCATAGCTATGTTGCTGAGATTTTGCAACTCCAGCCTCAGCAATATAACTACTGTAATCATGCAAATGTGAATCAGCTATTACAGAAAGGGCACAATCGACATTTTTTTCGAAATTGAGTTTTTTGCGGTTTTCGCATTAGTGTATGTAGACACACCCTGTAGTGCAGACAGGGCACTATATTCTCGCATTTTTTATGTGTTTTTGACAGGGGTTATGTTTCTCACGTAGAACAGAAAGGGCACTGTTGCAGCAATATAGTGCCGTTTCTGCAGTACATGCCCACTGCAGGGTGCGCGCGCATTGGCAGCGGCAACTCGTCGTTTGTTTTGTTTTGATACGATTGAGAGGTTAGTTTTGCGTTTCAAAACGACAGTGATCACGCTACACGCTTCACTCACGCTGAAAATGAAAGGATTGAGAATTGAACCTTGAGTGTAGGAAGTGAGAGGAGCCCTTAACAGGTTGGATGAGGAAGTAGGTAGAAGATTACTACGCTATTGAACCTCAAAGGATACCTTTTTTTTTTTTTTTTTTTTTTTTTTTTTTTTTTTAATTTCTTGATTTGAAATAAGCCAGAAATATTTTTAAAATTTACATAGCTACGGGCAAACCACATGGTGAAAGTTCGAAATCGCATACCATCAATTGCGACATTGCCAATTTTATTTCGTCTTCTTTTTTTGTTCTTAAGTATTCTCTATTAAAATTTTGTGTAAACTTTCTTCACACCATCAAGATTGTTTTCGGAAAATTTCATGGGAAAATCTCTATTAGTTCTCTTTAAAAAAATAGTATAAAAAGAGAGCAGAAATTTTGAAACGTTGCAATGGAGATGTACAATTTCCAACTTTCGCTAAAGACATGCATCATTGCCATACGTTTGAGATGAAAAACAAGGGCTAAAATAATTTTCTGGCTTCATTCTATCACTCTTTATGGCTCCTTCCCCCATGTATTTCAGAAAGGGTACTAATGCTCTTCCTTCAAGTGTCATTATTTACAACCCAGAAAGAGTATCATGTAAAAATTTTTTATGGAAATTGTCAGTCCACTTGGGGGACAAAAGAAAACATCGAAATTTTTTTTTTCCAAAAGCTTATAGTTTACTCAAATCAGTTTTTTGCATTTTCTGAACAGTTAACATTTCTACAATAGTGCCCTTTCTGCAATATGTGATTCATGTATGGAATCTACGTGGTAATTTTTGTCTTAAATTTACAGTTTTTAGCGTTCAAAGTAGAAAATGTTTAAAAACTATCAGGTTTTTCTTCCAGGACAAAAGAAGTTGCACAATTTCAGCAACATTGCGATGATCTTGGTTCCTTTTTGCAAATGTAATCCATATAAGACAGAAAGAAGAAAAGGCAGCCAAGACTGCTGTGATAGCCATGAGAGCCAAGGGTTTCCACTCCTTAAATGCTCAAAGCTATCCTCCATAATGAATTTTTAGCGGAGGAAAATTGGCAACGTTCGAAAGCTCGCACGGTGCTCAACGGCAGCAGGTTGCATGTTTATCTGCCGGGTCATTTCCGGTTCACCACCCTACGCCAATATTCACATCTATGCTGTCGTACACCTACGATACCTTATGAAGCTGTCACTACTGTCTTTTGGTTAAATATTACCCCAGAAAAACAAAAAAGGCGAAAAAATGGTTTTCCTCTGTTTGTCAGAAATTAAAGTAAAAATCGAATTTTTGACCCTGCGAAGATGTTACTCATAGTTCTTTTTTTTCACTGAGTATCATAAAAGAAGAAAACTTGGAACCTCTTTTCCTCTAGTAACCTTATGTGACTTAGTTCTTTTTTGCTTGAAGAACGGGTTATTTTGTTGCTCCTTTGACGTATGAGCGGATCTTAATTTCCCCATGAGCCGCGGAAAGCTTAGAGTTACGGAGTTACAGAGTTACGGAGTACGGATCACAGGGCTCAGATACACCCTTGCGTCTAAAAGAGCGACGATTTGAGAAAAGGCGTAACCGCTAAATTTCACGATATTGAGTTTTCGACGGAATGCTATTCTTAGAGGATAGATGCCACTCACCACCGAGCAATTCTCCCAGGTTTGCTCTCTAAACGAATTTTTTACACGTGAGCATCTGTTTTAGTGGCGGAGAGCATACGTTTCGAGCCACTTTGTCCAGTGTAGACTACTCCTCAATGATAAAAATTATTGTAAAGCCAAACTTTTTAAGTGGCTACTTTTTTTCTTAAACACTCTGTGGCTAAAATCAGGCGGAAAACACGATGAGCACACATGAAATGTCTGAATTTCTCGAGTTAGCAAATCGCCTTCAATCAATCGTGATACCACCAGACCATCGCTTAAGTTGAAATAGTTGTATCCTTGCCCCTGGAAAAAATTTCCCACACAAACTAAAATTTTGATGTATCCTCCGTGGTTTGGCCATTAATCTTTTTCATAATTTAAAAATTTTAACATCGACATTGAACACGTATGCATTGCCTCTCATATCACTGCTAAAAATGGCAATATCGAGCGGTTTAATGAAAGAAGCGCGTTCCCATCTAAATTTTAAAACTTTTTATTTCTTACCCACTCTCGTCGGCCATGCTCGGTGTCTGACCGTTGGCGTATTACAGAAGTCACTCTCAACACTGGTTAATATCTCCGTACAAAATATGAAAAAATAAAAGAAATCACGTTTATTCGTGTTTTCTTGAAACTTGACTTTAGGTGGTTCCACCTATCTTCAAGTAACCCGTTCAAATTTGGACGTATTTCTGCCAAACGGAACTATGTGCATTTCAACATGAGCCCTGAGACCCATCAGAATATATGCATACCGGGGCTCACGTCATAATGCACATAGTTCTGTTTGGCAAAAATACGCGTCCATTTAGTCGTCATCAACCACGATACCTTGAGTGACATTTGACCCAGATTCTCCGGGGACACTTTACTTTCCTCCAAAATATCCAGAGCTACTCCCGCACTCTCTTTCTCTCTCCCTCTCCTAAATACACGGCAGTCTTTTTTTCGAGGAACAGCGCGGATTTAATGGAACGAACAGATTTAAATTTCCTCACATCGTGAAACCTCCGACAAAGCGCGTAACCTTACCTTGAGACGAGATCAGTGGCGTGGCGTGCTTTGCGATATATCGATTGTTCAGCCATTTAAACCTACGGAGAAGGATCGATAGTCAGGCTGTTCGCAGCGAACACCTTAACAATCGATTCATTACCATAGGTTTAAATGGCAGAACAATCGATATATCGCAAAGCACGCCTCGGCACCGGATGGGATCTGTCCTCCATATAACGCCACGTTCTCCAGGGCTCACGCAAAAATGGGCCACGTTCTAATAACAAAAGGGCGACGCCAAGCACGCAGCGGTCTCAGATTCGCCGTTCCAGAAGTATGAAGCAAAGCACGTGAAACTAACCTGCTCGGCCGAGTGGAAGAAGAAAGAGAGATAAATAAATAAAGTGTATGAATAAATGAAACGGTGTCTTGCACTAGGGTTTGAATTTTTCACATGCGGTGCGCACTGTCCCCGTGCAAGTCACTTCTCGTATCGTTTTTCTGCGGGCGAAGGAACGTAAATCCATTCCAAGGTTGCAAAATTGAGTCAACGAATTGGTCACTAAATAAAACATAAATTAAAACAGTACGTATCGTATTTCCTTTGCAAGTTGTCCGAAGAAATCAATTACACTGTAGGAAAACGGGAAATTTTTTGCAGGGGCAAGGATACAACTATTTCAACTCGAGCGATGGTCGGGTGGTATCACTATTAATCGAAGGCGATTTGCAAATGAGAGAGTGAAAGAGAGTGAAAAGATGAGTATTTTGAACCTCTTAAACGTTCTTGAGGTATTCAAAATGGCTAGTTTCTTCTGAAACACCTTGAATAGAACCTCTATTTGCTTGAGTAGATCTCTTGCTTGCAGCAAATCCATTGAATTCAAGTTATTCACAATTTACAATTTTGAATTTCCTCAAATGATTTCCGAACAAAGTTAATATGAGTTCTTGAGGTATTCAAAATATCTAGTTTCTTCTGAAACACCTTGTATAGAACCTCTATTTGCTTGAGTAGATCTCTTTCTTGCAGCAAATCCATTGAATTCAAGTTATTCAAATTTACAATTTTGAATTTCCTCAAATGATTTCCGAACAAAGTTAATATGTTCAACCCTGTTTCAAAAGGACTATATTTTGAAATAAGGAGCAACAATTTCTAGAGTATTCGTAATAACACACTTACGTGCTAAAGAAAACAAATACTGTGCTAAGGGAAAACGCCGTACGACATCCAAATGTTGCCGCAGTTTCAACTAAAAAAGACGCATTTTTGAAGAAAGGTATTAGTATTTTTCCTTTAAATTTTTAGATAATTTAGATCAAATTGCAAACGAAATTCAATGAAAAATTGAAAGAAATATATTCACGTGTTTCTCGAGCAGTTCGTGTTTTTTTGAAGGAAAAATGGCAACGTCTGAAGGATCATATTGCGTTCTTCCTCAGCCCGGCAGAATAGTACATACGTTGTTTCTGAGCCAGACATTGTAGATCCTAATTGCAAAATGTAGTCCAAATCTCTTCACTATATGTGCGGGTCGACAAGTCACACGAAGGTATCCTCGAGGAGTTGGGGGAAAAGTTCGGGGAATCGGTACGAGGGAAAATTGAAGCTGATGGATATCATAACACTTGGATCCTTTCCAAACACTGATGAAGCACACCCAGGATCGGGCGAGACTTCTTCTCGTGAGCATTGTTCATGATTGCGTTTCCCATTTCTACAAGTTTTGACGTTAAAAGGCAACTTATTGTTAAGTTAGCGGAAACTTGGAGCCGGAACGAAATCTAAGTGCTCTCAGAGCCGCGACGCGATACGATTTTTTCCCCCTCGCGTCAATCAAAAACTATCCGTGCGAGATCCGAGTCTTTTGCAGTCATTATCCTCGCGATGTCTGAATCAAAAAGCGCTTCGCCGTCAGTGGCGTGGCGTGCTTTGCTACATCGATTGATCGGCCCTTTAAACCTATGGAAAAGGATCGATAAACAAGGTGTTTGCAATGAACACCTTGATAACCGATTCTCTACCACACCTTTAAGTGGGAAAATATCAATAATCTGTATCGGAAGTGGATTACATTATGCGATAGGGAACCACTATCTCTGGCTATCCCATAAAAGCACATATCCGCGCAGGGAAAGCAATGGCACGTATGTTGTTTCTAAAATGGGCGAGAAATAGTAGTTCCTTCTTTCAAAATGTAATCCAAGTGTGAGTATACTGCGAGGAACACGGAAAAAAATTGAATGTCGATTCTGCATTTATGCGGTTGAAAAATGTGAGACAAGCATCTAATGCTGATTTTACATTCGGAAGATCCTAACTCAACATCTAATTTGTTTATTTAACCGCGGACGTAGTTAACATAGTATTTTTTATTGTAAAATCATCATTTATACTTCTCGTACATTTTTTTAACAACAGAAATGGTAAAGCAACATTCGATGCTTTTCTGTGAAACGTCTGAATGAAAAATTTGTATTAGTGGATCCCTGGAGAAAGTCTGAGCTTTGGTTCAGACTTTCATTTTAACAGACTTAGCCGATGCGCTCATCGTGATTTTTGAGACACTCTCCATGAGTAACAACTCTTACTTTTGCGCTAGCAAAAGTTTGCAATAGGCCCATTATGTTTCAAATGAGAGACGTGATTTTGAAGAGTAACCATCGATAACACATCAGGTATTGGAGCGATGAAATCGCAGCAATAGGATAGAAAAATTAATCAAGTGATGGTATTGAAGCGATCATCTGACGAGAGTGGCTTTCAGCGGTCGGCCCTCTCTTCCACTCGGCCGGCAGGTCAAGCGCACTAATCCGACAAAATCCGATGATTCTTAGCGGTAAATACAGTGCCCTTTTTTAGCCTCGTCGGGAAAAACATGGGAGCTCTTTTTCCCATTGTGCAAGAGTGAAGTTAAATGAACGTCATGTGTTGGCAGGAAACTAATTATTCAAAAGCAAACGGATCGTAACCCGGATTTATCGACAGTCTGTTATTATCTCGCAGTAATCTCGGTAGTATTTCCGTTGTCTATTTTTCAATGGAGTCTCGATGATAGTGATGCATGTATGTTAATCCTCACACTGCCATATTCCGCATGAATTTGGTCAATGAATAATAGACTAAGGAACGGTTTTAGTCTTTGCTTCACCGGGTATTTTCCTCGAAAGGCAACATATCGATGGTCAAAGTGCAAAATCACGTATCTCAATTGGACGTATTTCTGTTAAACGGAACTAAGCGCCAAATTGAGTTCCTTTTGAGGATATTAGAATCCCGGGTAGCGCGTTCTTTCAAACGGAACTAAACGTCATGAAGCATTGCGAGTACGGGTATAGGACGGAAGAAGCATTGCGTTCCGCAACATCCGCCAATCCAAGCCCCCCTCTCCCTTCCTCCCCGATGGCACTTAGTTCCATTTGATAGACATACGTCCAATTGCGATGTTTCAAAATGTTGGCTTCTTTCTTATTTTCTCCAAAAAAAAAAAAAAAATAAATAAATAAAAAAACTAACCAACTTCATAGTTTAAAATTTGCCCAGAATATGCTGCTAGCAGAGAAGAAAAATCAAATAATTGATCAAAAATTGTTTCTGAATCGTTCTCCAAAAAAAAAAAAAAAAATAAAGTAGGGCCTCAAATCTGCAACGTCGTAAACGGAGAAACGTTGTTTCGCACTTTGGCTATCGATATGGTTCAAATCATGATATAGGGAGGTTTAATGATATTCTCAACATATCATCATAAAAAAGACTATTTTAACGAATCTCGGATATGATTGGAATACATTTTGCAATTAGCAACTACAATTTCCAGCTCACTTTAGAAACAACGTGTGTGCCATTTGCTTCCATACGCAGAAACGTGTTTTTAATAAAGAGTCAGATATTGTAGATCATAATTGCAAAATGAAGTTCAATTCAACAGTCCTTGCAATAGATTATTTGTACAATGATATCACATCCACAGTCTTATTTTGACCAAAGAGACGAACTATTAATTATTAGTATCCTGTAACTGCAATATACCCTGTATTATTTGCAACTGACATAATAGGAATAAAAGCTATCAACATTTCTGAAATATAAGATATTCTATTCATTATGACTATGAGTACCCTGAAAAAGAGACAATGTTTTGCTGATGTCACTTTTGCTCCTTTCAAAATGGGAGCGCTGCATAAGCAATGCGGCAGATTTTAATAATCCCGGACGTGCTGTTAAAATCCGAACTCTATACGGCGCAAGGTTGCCAGTTTGTGCGACAAGTCTGGATATTTTACACAAAGTTCAGTGGAAAAATGTGCTGGATATCCAGCTTCTCTAGCAGCTTCTCTAGCAACAATGATACGGTGACTTTATGAATGGCACCAGAATATAGGTTACGGACAGTTTTTTCAATGTTGATGCAATCTGTCGCTCATGGCTGTTGAGTGTGTCTGCTGACGCTGAGCTCTCTTTGAAATAAATGCACGCAGGAATACATATGTAGTTTTTTTTTAAAAGGGCTCTTCCATTTTCTATGCAAGTTTTACCACTTGTATGGGTGTGTAATGAAAATTTCTGCGCAAGAACCCGGTGACCATTATGAAAAGAATAAAAAATGCTTATTCCGTCGGATTAACGCAAATCGTTATCGAATATGATTTTTTTTTTTTTTTTTTTTTTTTTTTTTTTTTTTTTTTTTTNTTTTTTTTTTTTTTTTTTTTTTTTTTTTTTTTTTTTTTAAATTGGCGCATGTTAAGAAATGAAGATGCTCGATGGATATCCCAACTGAGCAGATGCATGATTAGATGAAGCAACACAAATTGCAAGAAAATTTACAAGTCGACTCGCAGAAAGTAGGTAGGAAAGAAATTGACGGCTATTTTACATGCAAAGCTAAATTATTTATTTCGATTAGGTCTGTATTCATATAGAAACTTTCTCTCACCCCACGCAGGTGCGCAAAGGGGTGGGTGCAAAATCGACAAAATTTCCCCCCTCATGGATGTTGACCAAATTTCAGTATGTCATTCCTCACTATGGGATACGCCTTTTCCCAAAATTTCCCGGCCTGAAACGAATTTCTCTCCGCGTAGCAGCGTTGCCAAGTTGAAAACCGTCGAGTTCCATATCTTTTGAACGAAAAGAGATATTGAGATGCAGTTTNATTTAAAATCATAGCACTCGACTGTAATTTTCACCGGAAAAAAGACATTGGATCTAGAGTCCAGACTCTTGAAAAAATTGACAAGAAAAAATACTCTTGATTCAATCGGATTTTTGCTTGAATCAAAACGAAATCCGCTTAAATTGAGAGGCTTGGTTCTTGATTTAAGCTTATATCTGATTGAATCAAGAGTATTTTTTCTTGTCGATGTTTTTAAGAGTCTGGACTCTAGATCCAATGTGTTTTTTTCCCAGTGAACGAGAAGACTGTTTAGTTGTTATTCTAGGGTAACACTACAAAGGTTAGCAAGCTTCTAGCATCAAGAAGTGGAATCGGGCTAAATGTTGCAATTAATACCACTATTTTGAGTAATTTTTGCCAAAATTTTCAGTTAGGCGGTATTTTTCATCAGCCCTCGATACTCAATCGTAAAAATGTGTTTATGGTTCTCCTTTAAGCGTTGGCCTACTTTCGATCGTCTGAAAAACTTCATTCATGCACGGTCAAAAAAAGTGAAAATCCGAGTCTTCGTTTTGAGTCGAATACGGAGCGGTAAAATTCCCGGCGAACTTAATTAATTTTTCCCGGTTTCATAAATATGCAAATGGTAGCCGGGGGCATCGGGAAAGAAGGCAGAGACGTCGACGTCGATGAGGAAATTTATGGGGCCGAGGACCCGGAGGAGAGGCGCCCGCTCAGCAGACCGCAATTAACATTTAGATGTGGGGCTCTCCTCCTGAGGGGGCCCGGGCTTTCACCTAGATTAAAAAGCCGCATAAAAAACGAGAAAAACTGACAATTGGCTACGCTTGGAGACCGAGTCTCCCGTCCTAAGGAAGAACACCGCACGAGCATTCAAATGTTGCCGGGCGGGTCTCTCGGTGATGTTTGAAGAGCGCCACGTTTAGCAGAAAGAAACTAGAGTACCTTCATAGACAGAGTGTGGCCATTTCTGTTCCGGTTTTTCATTGGTCGCGAGCGAATAGGCTGACACGATGCTCTTAGGGCCGAAAATAAACAAACAAGATGGCCGTTATCAGCAAGCAAGATTGAGGTTATGCACATCTTACATCCTCCTGTGATAAAGGTGAAAGGCGATTTAACAATGTTTTCATGTGTTTTTCGTGTGTTATTCGTAGATATGCTAGCTTAAATTGTTACTGCCGCATAATTGAGATTTTTGTGAAATTTAGCTTCTTATCGATGTTACGGTGAGCCGCCATCTTGTTTGTTTATTTACGGCCCTAAGAGCATCATGAAGCCTAAAAACTCGTTGACCAATCAAAAAGCGGAACAGTTTTCCTGTAGTAAAAAGATACGAATGGCCATACTCTGTCCATAAAGGTACTCTAAAAAAAACCAGCGGCCCGATTATTGAAATTGATAGACAAAGCAATAGACGAAGAAGATATACGGAGTATGGAGCTGTCTAATTGGTTGAAATGGTTGGTTCTTATAGACTAAGAGAGAAAATGATGGACTAACTATCGGGTCCCTCGTGGGTTGCCGTTACTTAGTCTATTAAAACTGCCTCCTTTGTCCATTGTAACCACCCACTTCCACCAGTAGGATCCCTCTATATCCCTTTTGTCTTCTTTGTCTATAGCTTTGTCTATCAATTTCAATAATCAGCCCCCAGGCCCAGGGTTGCCGGCGCACACTATACCGAGGCAATAGGAGAAGTCGGACAAAATTTGAAAACTTTAAACGCTTATATCTCCGTTTATACATAATTTTGATGTTCTAAAAGTGGTTCCATTGGTTTCTTCGTGAAATTTTCTGCTGGTAGCACCCCTTAATATGACGAAATAAACATCAAAATTTGCGGTTTTAGTCAAACATTTTACGTCCGACCTCGCTGATTGACTCGATCCATTGTGCGGCGGTCTTGGAAACCGGGAAAATCTGGGCATTTTAACGACCGGGAAAAGTCAGGGAATTCGTGGGGAAAGTTAGGGAATTTCTAACACAGCTACTAGTTAAACATATCATTGATCTTCCAAATTTTTACCTTTTCTTGTCATTTTGAAGACTTGTCATCTTTTAACCAGCTACTGAATGTCTTTTCCCAGACTTTGATCTCCAAGCAAGGACACATGGACCAAAGTTTAGCGAAAGTCAGTTTATCAAAAAAGCAAAACAAAAATAGAAATTTTCTTTTGAAGTCAGGAAATTAGAAAATTTTAAAGTGTAAAAAAAGTAAAAGTAGTCAGAAAAAATAAGGGAAGGTCAGAGAATTTGAAGAATAAGAAATTATGGCAACCCTGAAGGGACCAAGCCACATCAGCTTTTACCGAATTCAAGTGGGCAAATTCAAGTTTTACAAGAGAACGTTTGTGCGGATGTCATCGAAAATGTTTAGAGATTTTCTCCGTATTATGCAAAAAATTCACAAAAACTGGCCCAGATATTTTCATGTTAAAAAGGAAATTGTCCAAATTTTGGCAATAGCTGACGTGGCTTGGTCCCTTCAGAGTTGCCATTATTTCTGCAAGTCGCTGCAGTCGATCTGCTTATCGCGGTCCATTCGCAAGATGCATGTGATTATTCGTCATCGCGAATGAAATTTCTGAAAAACTAGGAGGAATGCGCCAGAATTCCGGACAAATTCGTAAATGAGTAAAAGCGTGAATTCGGCAGCTTCTAAATGAACATAGGGCGTTTTTCATGAAGACGGCTTGAATGCTCAGATTCCGGTGAATGAGCGTAAATCAACCTCTCGGGGTGCGGATAGGGAATAATCCGAAAACGCGGGAATGAAGAAAGGAAGGTGTATAAATAAAATATTTTCCTCGTCACCCCTAAACTCCACCTAATATTTCTTTCGTAGACGAGAGATTTCAGCCAATCCTTGCTTATTTCAGCCTATTTACGACGGGCGGTGATATCCTAAAGCGCCGCGCTAAGCCTTTGTCGCACCTTTTTCGGGGTGTGATTTGGGTTCGGGGGCGGGAGAAACCTCGAGGGCCTCGCTGAGGTTAAACTGCCGATGATTGGAAACCTTTCCGCTCATAAATCTCCTTTACTAAAAAAAAAATCAATTAGGTTAAAGGGTTTGGAGTCTTGAGATCTGATGTATTCGGAGTGGTGAGTTAGGCGCAGGAGAGGTTTAAGGATAGCGCAAGAGGTCTTCGGATGACTTAAATAATCAATTCTAGGAAAGCATGAGTTCAAAACCTCTAAATAAATAATAAACAGGCCAGTTGAACGCAGCGAGAATATAATTGGACGGCACTAACCGGAACTATCCCTAACTATATCAGACGTTGCCTAGTTTCTTTCATCCTTATTTATTTTTACGAGAAGTTCAGACTACATTCTACCTTAAAATTTCCAGTATATTCTAGTTCATCATACTAGTCAGTCGAGCAATATGAGCAGTTTTTGAGCTAAAGAACTAATCTACCGTGCTAAGTAAGAACGCCGTATATCCATCAAGATTTTTCCTCGTTTTTTGGAACTTAACACATTATAAAATTAAAACTGTTTCACCCATGCACCTCAAAGTTTCAGGTCAAGTTCTTGATAGTATTTGCAAAATAATTCTCTTTAAACATTGTCCCAAAGTGCACAAGTTTTTCTGCTATGATACATTGTTTCCGAGAAATGTAAAATGGCGTTTACGGCGTTTTTGCATTGCACGCCAGTAATAGCGATAATGATTAGAAGGAGAAAAAATAAAATATAGAAGAAAAGAGGAGGGAAAAGTATAAAAAACTTTAAAAAAGGATCTTAATCATCAATCGAGCCTTAGGAAGTATTTCCACATTATGATCTAAAATATTCCCCAATCTTTCATTCTCGCGAACAATACATTTCATCCACGAATAACATTTTTACAAATAACTCTCGAGGAAAATTACAGCAAAATTACGGGTAAGCGATATTGCTTCTTAGCCTTTGCTATTTCTTCTTGGTCTATTGCTTCGTCTATCAATTTTAATAATCGACTCGCGGGCGTACACTGAAAAAAAAGATTAGTAGAATTTACCATTCCTTCACGCTGTATTCCGCACACAGCGTCAATTTAGAGTCAAATCTAACATCAGAAGAGGTAAACTTTACTATACATATACTGGTACAGGTAACCATTCCTCTGGCAGAATCGACTTGAAGATTGGTAGAATTTACCATTCCTTAATTCATCATTAATTCATTTCTTATTCCATTGTGTGAAATACAGCGTGAAAGAATGGTAAATTCTACCAATCTTTTTTTTTCAGTGTAATTGCGCTCAATCCGATTGAACGCGTCAATTTCATAGGCGCATAAAGTTTTAAAAACAAAAAGTTTACGAGGAGTTGGAGGAAAATTACAAGATCCATCAACCGGAATCGGGGGTTTACACCGGCGAGAATCCATCAACCCGGCTTAGAGCGGAAAGAACCCCGGAGGGTGGCAACAAAAAGCCGCAAGACGGAAGGTGTAAGTTAGGCGATAAAGGGTGTTGCTCAAATTAAGTCATTTAATAAAGTAACATCAAAACGAACGAGGACGCGCCCGCATGGCTCATCAAAACGAATTTAACTTTATCGAGGGGTAGATTTATTATCCGCCCAAACGAATTACAGTCGTAATGATACCCGCAGGCGTCCGCGAGGGGGTCGGGGGGTCGGGGCGGAAAATGATTATGTTATGGCGTGATTCTTTACACCGCTTTTTGAAGGGGTTTTTTTCGCCCGGGCCGTTGCCTGACGGCCTGTTGACATGCGAAAAACCGCCCTTGGAAATGTCACTCCTCGCTATCTAATCTCAATCCCTCGTTTTCCGATTAAAAGCGCTGTTGTTTTAGTCCTGATTGGAGATATGCCTCGAGTTCACTCTCGCGCTACAAATTTACAAGTGTTTTCCAATGTCGCTCTTCGCAAAGACCTCACGTGATTGATGGCTTTCGCTTTAGAGAGTCTTTTCCTCCTTTGAACGAGCTTGAGTGATCGACCATCGATATTTCCCCATTTTAAGCTCTGCTGAAGAATCGATCATTAAGGTTATTCATTTAGCTCAAGTATCGTAATCGAACCGGCATGCGATATATCGCATCGATTAGGTGAAAAATCTCTGCAGATTTTGAGTTCATAGCAAAAAAGGACGATAGCCCCTGCGTATAAGCTTAAAGAATCATTCCAAACCCAAAAATCGGCAAAATTCCGAGAAATGAAAGCGGGGTAGTGTTAGAAGAAGAACCTCACATTCGATACAGAAATCGATTGCTATATCGAATGCAAGGTTTTCTTTCCTAACACTATTTTTCATCTCTCTGAATTTTGTAAATTTTTGAATTTAGAATGATTCTTTAGGCTTATGTGCAGGGGTTATCGTCCTTTTTTTGGCTGAAAATTCAAAATCTGCCAGCTTTCTCACCTACCTAATCGATTCGGTATATCGCATGCCAGTTCCACCACGCCACTTGTGCTTGACGAATCACATTAAGGTGTTCGTTACGAACACCTCATCCATCGATCCTTTTCTTTAGGCTGAAATGGTAGATCAATCTATATGTCGCAAATCAAGTCACGCCTTTGCGTGCCTTGCATCGCGACCCTCTAACAGATAAGGGACAACTTCAGAGCGATGTATAATAATTCAATGTATTTGCAATAAATTTGAAAAGCTCAAACGCTCATATCGATAGTCAAAGTGGAAAACCGCGAATATCCGATTTAGACGTTGTAGTTATTTCCTGTCATACCTCATTATTTCTTTGGATAAACTAATCAACGTAATCTCTCCAAAACTTATTTGATTTTTATTCTCTGTTAGCAGAGTAGTCTGAATACAAAGTATAATTTTGCCTTGCTCATCTTCGAAAAAATTAAACAGAAGCGATAATTTTGAAACAGCGCAATGGAGATACGTGGTTTCGCACATTGGCCATCGATAGTCAAATTATTATGGTTACGTAATAATATGAAAGTCGAATTTTTCTATTTTTATTTGTTATTTGTTTTCTTTGTAATGGCAGATTTTTCCGTGGAGCAATTTCTCCGAATTCAGTTTAAGTAATTTTGTGCTTTGAACATGTTGAATAAAGATTTTAACGGCTTTTTCTCACAATCACAGTATTTGAACTGATATATTTGAGCTACCTAACTTCCATGTTGAGGAAGAACGTCTCTCCATGTTGCCATGGAGTTGCCATGGAGTTGCCATGGGTTGCCATGTAGAAACCTTATAAGACCGCTCTCTAGCGGTATTTGAAAACCTTTCCAAGTCCTAGCATCTGTATTCAATAACGTTTGGCATACTTTTTGAATTTCATTGAAGGAAAAAGTGACTTGAACCAAGCATAAATGGACCGAGTTTAACAGAAAGGAACCAAGCCACATCAGCTATTGCCAAGTTTAACTGGGCAATTGATTTTTTTACGAGAGAACGTTTGTTCGGATTTCTTTGGAAATTTTAATGAATTTGCTTGGCATCATGGAGAGTTTTCACTGAAATTTGCATGGAAATCCGCACCACCGTTTTCATGTAAAAAATTAAATTGCCCAATTAAATTTGGCAATAGCTGATGCGGCTTGGTTCCTTTCTGTTTAACGCGGTCCGAATATGCTCTACTTTACTGCCGAGAAGATTTCCTAATACATCATTATGAAAAATAATGGTTTTTCAAGTAAGAAATATGCTCAAATAAAAAGATCAGTTACTTACATCAAGCAGCTTTCGTTCATCTATTTTATTCTTGATTTAAAATAAAATCTTCTTGACGGCACATTCAAGAATGTTTCTGCCTAAATCGAGTCAACCAATACCACCTACCCATACCTTTCACCGCCAAAAAATAAGCTAGGAGGTTAGGTATCCTCGGTAAAGAGTAACGGCTATTCTTCCAATGTTAAGATGAAAGTAATTTTTTTGGAAATACTCGTTCTGTGCAGAGGTAAGTGTTTATTGCAGTAGTTATTTGTCTTAAATGAGAGTATCGTAGGAAATTTAAGTAAATCAAGCATCCAAATCATAATTAAAGTCAGACTTTCTCACATGGGCCAGCTTCCAGTTAAGTGAAGTTTTGTTGGCGCGTATACGTAGTATACCGCCTTTGCGATCGTTTCGACCCCCCCCTCGATACAATAACCGAGTCCCCTAGTTCCTTACCGAAAAGTGACTACCGCGAACTTCTGAGATTTTCCAAAGCGTGTAAAAAGTTTACTAATCCGTCAATAATAATGATTAAAATTTGTTTCTCATTCTGGGGCTCGCTAGTTTATGTGTAATGAATACCAAGAGTCTACGTTTCTTGGTTTTTTTTAAAAAAACCTTAGAATGGGGCGCGCTGATTTAAAATATGCATATATAAGCGGAAGCAAGCGAACTGATTCGAGGATGGCTGACCAGTTCGGCACTCCTTGAATGAGAATTTCACTCACTCCGTTTTGTTCACAACGTTGCTTTGACATATCTCCACAACACTGTTATCCTTTTCAAAAGTTGGTACTCCTTGCTCTGATAGCCGGGGCCACCAGGATAGTGGTAAGTGCAATCTGTGATGAGCCTCGAGACTCATTAGACCATTTGCTAAACGTGGCTCATACAGGAGTCCACTAAGCCCTCTCGTCCCCACGCTCCTGATCACTGCGTCGGCGTCACGAAGAACAATGGGCCTTGGGTCCCAACGCGGCCGATACCCGTACCCCAATTACTCACGCTTCATTAACCATTTCACCGTCACGCTAGGATTCATCCAATTTTCAAAAAAAATTGTTTCGCATGTATTTAGCAATTTTTTCCTTACTCTCCGTTAAAACACAAATAAAAAGAGACCTCATTCATAAAAATCGGCCGAATAGAAGAGAAGTTACAGTAATCGAAATCCGAAGAAATCAACAAAACCTCGACTCCTCGATACGAAAAATAAAATGAAGGGGAAAAAAAGAAAGTATAAATTACAATTAAATATAATTGACCTCAAAATTTGACAAACAATTCATTTATATACCTAACGCTGAAAAAACTGGGAGAAATTACAAAAAATTTGCCTCTTGCAAGGGGCTTCTTTGTAAGAATTTTGACCTGAAGACAACGGTCGAATAACAGCAGTACTCCATACAATACACGGTGTGCCTGAACGAGTTAAACATTTTTCATACGTCCAAATCGAAAAATCTTTATATTTTTAACTACAATGTTTCTTGAATCGTTTAAGCAAAAAAAAAAAAAAAAAAAATTCCGTCGAGATTCTGGAACGCAAAGGCGCTTTAAAAGTATTCTGGGGCTATAATAGCTAAATCACCGGTAGTAAATTCGTTATATTATTAAAAAGAAATTGACTCCATAGTTTAATTCCTTAGTTTCTTGAATACGATTATTTTAAGCACTTAAACATTTATACCACCAATTTTAGCCATGGGGTGATTTCCTGAGAGCCGATAATATCACGAATTTCTCATAGAACCCCTCAACAGTGGCTTGCTTTTTTGGCAGCC
This sequence comes from Bemisia tabaci, assembly GCF_001854935.1. Lineage (NCBI taxonomy): Eukaryota > Metazoa > Arthropoda > Insecta > Hemiptera > Aleyrodidae > Bemisia > Bemisia tabaci. Next base: position 533,311 of record NW_017547323.1, read on the forward strand.
GATTCGGCCATCGAACCGGAGTTTAAATGGAAGCTGATAATAACCCAAAGCTCTGAGAAAAATTTTGAGATGAGTATAAGAACGGTTTGTTGTAAGTAGCGAGGAGAGGCGGGCAAAGCGGCTAAAATCCTATCTAATTTTTACAGTTTTTCTGTTGAATTAATGTTGCCGCGGGCTTCTGACTGTCCACACATAGTTCTGTTCAGCATATCGATACATAAGTATTTACATTTTACATACGTAGAATCTAATTTTCACGTCGGGGAGTTGACATATTTTGATTTTTTCGATTTTATACGGAAAATTGATGGTTTTTCGGGATTGAAATTATTATTGTTTCATGAAAAATAAATGCACCCAAAATGACTATAGCATATTGATTCTTACACATTTGCACTCACAAAATTGGTTGGTAAATTCAACGAGTGGGTGCATCGACCTGGTATATCAAGTTTCTGCAATTTTTTACGGCAAATCAGTAGATTTTCGGGATGTAGATTGCTTACTTTCAATTCATGAATGAATAAAGCAACGACATGGTTGAACTTCTTTGCATGGAAAGACGTTTAAAATAACAAAATCAAGACGTATTTAATGCAATTGCATTTATATCGAGTCAATTTCTTTTCAATAATATAACGGGATTTTTACTACCGGTGATTTGGGTATTTTAGCCCCAAAATACCTTTAAATCGACTTTATCTTCTAGGAGTTCGACAGAATTTTTCCTTTCTTCGCTTAAATTATTCCGTAGCACTTTTCTTCAAGAATCTGATAAGATTTTGCTTGAGGCAGATCAAAAAACTTAAATTCGATCGAATAGCTTTCTACTTTCACAATACACGGTCTCGTCAAGGTGCGTCTTTGACCTCGCAGTGTTGGATCGTGAATTCTCTTTTTATGCTGTTTGCCTATTTTGAAATCTCTGTAAATGAAAACTAAAGGGGTTGATATGTGCGAGTTAATGACGCGCCTTATCAACACATTGTGTTGGAGTTCACTGCTTGTTTTTCTTTTACGTAATTTTAATGATTTTAAGTCCTTCATTTTCATGCACGCGTTTGAATTTGAAGTTGTGGTGAAACTTTTGCACGTAATTTTCATTACGATAATTCATTCGTTTCAGCCGTCCCCATAAGATGCCATGTATTTTGTTCTTTACCACCGATTCCTAACCTCCTTCTGCGGTGGAAGGTATGGGTAGGTGGTATTGAGTCAACACCTCCGTTGCAAAATAGTTGATTGAAGCGCCGCGGCGCGGCGCACGGCTGGCGAGAGCGACCGGCCCGACACGCGCATTGGCGCCTACAAACCTAACAGGGATACTTCACGCATTGCGCAATGCGTGAAGCATCCCCTTAGGTTTGTAGGCGCCAGCGCGCATTATGCGCTGGCAGTACGCCTCGCCGCTCCGCTCAGCTTTGCGTTTGGCTCTAATATTTAAACTCACGGGGTCAGCCTTTTTCAACTAATGATTTTAAATGTTTGCACACTCTGCATGGATTATTCTCATTTTAAATTGATCAAAAAAATGTATGTATTACAGGAACATATAATGTGTGTTTTGTAAATATCAAGGTGCTTCCGTGTCACATTAAATAATTTCCAAAGCACTTTGATTTTTTCTTTTATATTTTTTGCTCTTACTTGTGCTTTTAAAAAGCGGTAATATTTTCATAAAAACAGAGAGAAGAAGGTATATATAAGTTATATCAAATGCAGTTTTTTACGAGGTATCGGTCACTAATATTTTTTTTGTATGGATTTTTCCATAGTAGCGAGAACCTCATTTCAAACCTCATTTCTCAAAAACTGCATTTCATATAAATGACGATCAGAACAAATCATTTGATTTATAAGTTATATCTATATCGAAACTTTTAAGAATAGGAATGAAACCAAATATTTACTAATGACAATTTGAAAAGATAAATCAAATTCAGAAAGTAACACTTTATTTAAAAAAATGAGTTATCATAACAACACCGCGTTCTCTCAATTTTCTCATTTCGATTTTATCAAAATAATTCTATATGTAGACTAGAATATAACGCATGGACCAAGTCACTGTTGCTTATTTTACGCCGTGGACGTAAACTACTGGACAAAACAGGTGCGCAGACAAAAAATCGTTGACGGAATGTCCTGAGGCCGTAAAAACCCTTTTCTCTTCAAATAACGAGCGTTTCACCTGCGCCCCTTTTTTTGATCCGCTTCCTGAAGTCTCTTGCGAGTTTAAAACTAGATATTTTCCTCAAAGAATTTCGAAAATCATATCAGCGTAAGTTTCGCAATAAAACTCTTTAAAAATCATGGTGCAACTTGCAGAGCATCTTGCGAAAGTTGAATCTCACAAAAAGTTTCGCGTACCCCCAGACTACCTTGAAGAACTTTCCATACACATTCTCCTGCTTCCATAAAACTTATCAATCTCCAGGAGAAAAAAAGGATGAGGGGGGGCGTGTTAAGCGTGCTTAGCCAGCCCTGAATGCTAAGTGCTTCACCTATCTGCATCGGGTTAGTAAATATGCTTTTATAAAAATTCTTGGAATACAACCACGCCAGTCATTATTTGTAGTACTAATGATTTTAACCCTCTTCGTCATTTTTCACTCTCATTCGTGGATAATACGTTCGACATTTTTTCAGCTTGAAATCGAATGCTGTATTTATTCTTGGAATTTAAGACGGAAACAGTGAATAAGAGCTTTCATTTATACGCCTGAGACGGTTTACCTTACGGTTTAAAGCACCCTAGAACATTACTTGAAGGGTCAAAAATAGTTATCTTAAAACATTGCATGAATACTTGTGCGTTGCCAAATTCCTCCGATTAAAAAATTTGTAATGTTTTTTACTCAATTTTTTAGTGAACTCGAGTTGCAATTCAATCAGGTATTTTTAATTTAAAAAAAATAAAAAAAAAACTGTTTTAATATTAATTTCTCTCAAAAACTAATTATTAATAAGGTACACATGACAGTAATATGGCATCCACATAGCGTTCTCCCTCACTCACAATCAGACAATTGTACTTTGTAATCTCAATGAGCTCCCCCTTAAAGCTACAGTAAGTTAAAAATGCGAAATACAAATATTCCAACTCCCGAGTAGCTAAAATTGCATAATCAATGATGTGTAGGAGCCTTCGACTTTTTAAAGCAAGGTGTAATAGCGAGTCACTTCAAATTTTATCACATTTTCTCCCAGAAAATAATTGTTCCAACGAAAAGTCATAGATGTTTTGCCTCAAATTTCTTCAAAACAACGTATTGAATTGCGAATAAAATTAAACAATTCTCAAGTATCTCAAGAATGTATCATAAGAAATGTAGCAACGATAGAGCGTTTATTTGGCGTTTCTCTCTAGCCTGGCATTATAGATGAAAAAAATGCAGCCTATCAGCGTGAACGAGTTTTAATTAATTTAATGAATGGGCGTTCTGAAAGCCCCGAGACTTTCAACGAAAGCTCTCCTATGATGCCGTCCCCAAACGAGCTTTTTGCCGCATCACGCGTATGACCCTAGCAGTTCGATAACCAATACGAGTTACGAACGCGAATACCCAAGAGCATTCGAAATCAGAATTCCACCAGTGTAGCAGGTAGAATGCACGGCACATGAGGAGAAGGAAGTGGAAAAATGAGTGCTTAGGATCAGTGGCGTGGCTTGCTTTGCGATGTATCGATTGTTCTGCCATGTAAACCTATGGAAAAGGATCGATAAACAGTGTGTTCGCAACTTACACCTTAATAATCGATTCTTTATCATTGCTTCAAATGGGGAAAAATCGATAATCGATCATTCACGTTTCGCCGCTGCTTAGGACAGGCGGTAGAAGGCGGAGTGTTTGCGGACGCATCGGTTACACTGTTGTCTTGTTGTGCAACCTGGAGTAACTTCCAAATCTGCCGTGCTAAGGAAAAACGCAGCATGAACATTCGAGAGTTGCCAAATTTCCTACGATAAAAGTCCACTTTTGAGGAAAATTGTGAATATTTTTCTTTGAAAATTTCAGACTATTTAGATCAAATTACAAGCAAAAATATCTTTGAGATCGGCAGGAAAATATTTAAAAAAAATTCTGAAAATTAACGATTTACCAGAGGAAATTTGGCAACGCTTGAAGGTTCACACGGCGTTTTTCCTTAGCACGGCAGAAATGAAGGAAGGAAATCTGATCTGATCTGATCTGATCTGATCTGAGGGAATCTGAAAAACAATTAATACTCTGTAGTTTTGTTCATAAATAAATAAATAAATAAAAAAAAAAAAAAAAAAAAAAACTTTATTTTCTTTGAACTTAAAGAAATCAATATCATTTTTCGAAGTTTTCGCCTAATTTCCTTCGCAATGAGAAGAAAATTCATGGAAGCTTTTGGGAATTGACACTGAGTAGATTTCCATCAAAAAATAAAGTATGGGAGGAAGTCTTCATCGTCGTAAACCGAAATCTGTAACTTCCTCGTTGAAATAAGATATCGCATTTAGCCATAGAAAGTTGAAGGGCTCCTTCTCAACATTAGAAATCGACGGTGAAACTACCAAACCACGTATCTCGTTTGCGGTGTTTAAAAATCTACGCTCACATTTTATTTTTTGGAGGTAGACCAAATCAATATCATTCCTTGAAATTTTTACAGAATTTTCTCCGCGCGAAGAGGAAAAATCACAGAAATTTTCAAGGCTGGACGTTAAATAGTTTTTCATTTAAAAAATAAAGTATGACAGGAAGTCTGCGACGTCGCAAACCGAGATACGGGGTTTGGTAGTTTCACCGTCGATATGCAATGTGACTTACTCAAGAGTTAAAATATTTATATCGCTGGTTTAGATCTTAATACAGCGTCAATGAAGAGCGCAATGAGAGTAGAGTACATGTAGGAAACAATATTATATTGTTGTCCTGTTTTTAACTCAATGGTTATAAATTTTTGAGTGAAAATATTTATATGATGCATTGCAAGTATAAGATAAACACTTCATATAGTTGCTGGTCAAATTCTTTGAAACCTTAAATAAAATCGCAAATTTGCCAGAAAATTTTGTTCTAATCGAAACCAGATGTCCGTCCCTCATCTCGTTTTATAAAAGTAGTCTTCAATCATTATCTGATATCGAATATAAAAAGTAATTTTCACGGAAAAACGTCATGACGTATCTCCCCGGAAAGTTACCAAAATTTTTGTGGGTTAGCGGCCAAGGTGAGAATTGAATACTATCGAAATTCTGATAAAGTGTAGTTCAACACCGATGCATAGAGTGTGTCGCTCTTCTGAATCTGATCATGAATAATTATGAAGCCTAATGTTGGAATAATGCTGAATATAAATTAATGGACGATGCGAATTGATTTAACCGATATATTAGCGTGTGCACTTAACATCGATCAAATGAAAGACGGATTAGGTACCCTGCGCGTCGATTTGCATTTGCAACTAATGTTAATTGTAAACATATGTATCCTGCTGAAGAGTTGATCCCTATTTATCCAATTCAACGCGTAATTTTGAGCATAGTACAATAATTGAGCATGTTGAACTTAAAACACGCGTCCACAAAATAGAGAGACTCATTTCGCCTGCAGTAAAATGAACTCCGATGAGAATTCTCAACATCCCGAACCGAGGAGGTTTTTTTCTGGTTTCGCAATTGATGTACAATCCATACATGTCTAACTTCACCGTCGATTATTACTTCAACCATTATACTTATCGATGACGCAAAATACTAGGTTGCAATGTTGCATATTTCGAGTCATAATTTTTTTTTTTTAGTTGGGAAAATACTCAACGCCATCGCTTGAACACTCCTCTGACCAGCCCTCTGCGTGTGATGCATTATTGAGGGACTTGGCGGACAAGGCGCAAGTGCAATTTTTGAAAGAATTGAGATATTAATGATTTTAAGTATAACTAGTGTCAATGCATACTCAGTGAAAAATTCGTTTCCAAATTCTAATGTTCAAGCATCAAAAAGTTAGTTTGAACTTTCTTTCCGTCATAAGGATCCATGTAATTTCGAAGCTTTGAACACGTATTTCTTGAAATAGCAAAATTGCACCTTACAACAAACACCATTGGGGAATGTCCCGGATAATTTAAAAAAAAAAAACAAACAAACAAACACCATTGCGCCGCTTTTATAAATTAAAGGTTTTCGATTGGCATTTCCAAACAATTGAGTCAATAGTACAAAAAGAATCTAACAAGGGCGATAGAGATATCCACCGATAATTTCCGTCCTTAAAAAAAAAAAAAAAAAAAAAAAAAAAAAAAAAAAAAAAAAAAAATACAAAAAGTATTGAGCAGATCTAATGTCTCGCTGAACGCTAATGCTCACAATACTACATATCGACGGTGTAAGTCGGAAATCACACAACACGATTTTTTAGTTAGCTGCAGAAATGAAGTGTAGTAGATGTCCTTTACCTGCTGTCAAAACATTTCAGTCGAAAAAAATCTGGAAGTCACCTAAAAACGTAGAACTCAAAACACATATCTCGGCTCTTGCTGTCTCTAAGAATTATTTCTCCTCTACCTTCAAAGATGAGGAATGTAGAGAGTTTTTTCCCTCTCCTGAAAAATCACGTTTTCCGAGTTATGTGATTGCCGACTTACACCGTCGATATATTGCAATAAGTTTCAGTAAATGGGGCCCCTTCAAATAGGAGCTAGGCAACATACATAACACTCAGTTGAATAGTAATATTTACATCATATACTTACTACGTATTGCAATCTGTGCTACTTGGGGCCCCTTTGACGGTCACATCTTCATAGCTGAAATCGAAAAATGAGTTTTCCAGTTTGCGACGAAAAGTGAAAAATGCGTTTTTCAGTTTGCGACGAAAAGTCTCCGATCATGTTTTATTTTTTGAGTGAATATCAACCAACATACTTATAATCATGTATTCTACGTAAATCATAGAAAACTTCAAGGAACAATTTTGGTTTGTAATCCTTGCAGAGAATAAAACATATAATCGGAGGTTTTTAAAACGCTTAAATTGAGATACATCTTTTTCGCATTTAGCCATCGATACATGACGAGCAGAAATTCAAAACCTGGCGAGCGTCATCAGGTTATTGCTAAAATATGCATGTCGCTCCTCAGCGTAAAAGATCCTAAATGCCCCGTCTTCATGAGGAAATTTTCTCTAAATTTGGTCTATTAGAAACTTAGAACATTAGGTATAGCAACACCTGATAACACTTACAAGATTTTGAATTTCTGCTCTGAATATAAAAAAAAAAATTCACACTTCTGCAGCTTCGTGTTGCTCTCACCTGAAAATTTCAGTTTCGCACGGTTCAATAAAAAGATTCTCAGGTTTTGACGTTACTTATTTATGTTTTTCATGTGTACAGCTAGAAACTAGAAAGCACAACTCGGAAAGGAATGGGGAAACAACTTTTGAAAAGCTCATTTCCACACCACCTTAGGAGAGTCCAATCAGGAAAATGATACGGTACTGCTCCTGGAGGTAGAGCTTGCGGCGCGCTTTTTTTAACGTGGTGTCGCCATGAGCCCTAATCCACGGGGGAGGGGGAGGGGGGGGACAAAATAGCACACTTACCAACGCTGACGCAGCTCCAGCTTCCTCTGCTCCATGCCGTTTTTGATTCTGCTAAAAAGCAGCTCTGCTCGTGAGACGGAAGTAGTGCCCACTAAAACTAATTAACGATTATAATCCTTATCTAGCAATGAGGCGAAATAAAACGGTATCTTACCTTCGGTTGCGGGAACAGCAGCAGCAGCAGCACCTGAAAAAGAGAGAAAAAAAAAAAAAAAAAAAAAAAAAAAAAAAAAAAAAAAAAAAAAAAAAAAAAAAAAAAAAAAAAAAAA
>NW_017547323.1:541639-646467 GCF_001854935.1 Bemisia tabaci
CATCCCCCCCCCTCTCCCCGGGAGCCCCCCTAGGAAACCCTAGCCCGCGATGCCGCACCAACCCCACGCACCCCCCTTTCCCCGGGACTCTCCCCCCTGGGAATCCTCAATCCGCGATACTTCCCAACCCTACGAACCCCCCTTCCCTGGGAACCTCCCCCCCTCAGCGATTCCTCCCCCCAAGCCCGTTTCTTCAGCCGCATCTGAAACAAACAAGGCAAATCAAGAATTATTAGCATGATTAGCAACAGGTGACAAAACTGGCTTCTACGTTTCTATTTGGACCGCGTTAAACAGAAAGGAACCAAGTCACATCGGCCATTGCCAAATTTAATCGAGCAATTTAATTTTTTACATGAAAACGGATTTACGGATTTTCGTGCAAATTTCAGTGGATTTTCTCTACAGTACAAAGCCAATTCCTTAAAATTTTCAAAGGAATCCCCACAAACATTCTCTCGTAAAAAATTAAATTGCCCAATTAAATTTGGCAATAGCTGATGTGGCTTGGTTCCTTTCTGTTAAACGCGGTCCATTTAATCCCTCATCCACGTTGTTAAAAGTTCTGTTCTATGATCATCAGTGGCTTGGCGTGCTTTGCGATGTATTGATTGTTATGCCACTTAAACCTATGGAAAAGGATCGATAAACAGGGTGTTCGTAGCGACCACCTTCATAGTCGATTCTTTACCATAGGTTTGAATGACATATCAATCGATATGTCGCAATTCATGCCACGCCACTGATTATTAAGCTGGACTTATGAATGCTAAAGAGAACTATTTGCATGCAACATACTTCCTTTTAACGTGCATAGGTCCGATATCCATTTGTCCATTTATCTCTTGTCAAAATTCTAGTCAAGGCACCATGCCAAAATGTATCAAATTTTAGGTACTTTTTCAAATTAAAATTGCTGTTCCGTGTTGCTTTTTGACTATACCATGCAGCGTCAATTGGAGAAAAGTGGTAAAATAGTGCTGCATCCACACTATTTTGCGGGGGAAACGAGGCCAAAGAGAACTTTTTGATTTATTTTTTTCCGAACTTATTGGCCTTGTTTTCCCAGCAAAATTGTGTGGACGCAGCACTATTGTATCATTTGGCCTATTTTACTATTAATTACTATTGTACCACCTTCTTACATACTGTCGCCCTTTTGACTTAAAGGCATATCTCAATTTCCACGTGAGCTCTATTTCGAATATAAAACCATGCTTTTTGAGGCTCATGCGGAAATCGAGATACGCCCTTACGCCAGAGGAGCGACAATGCGTCCGGGCTACGTTTCTTTGCGGTTTTATTTTTCTCGATAATTTCAAGTTTGCATTCATCTGTAGAGTAACTGAACTGCATCACGCGAAAATAAACTAATTTTTCTGGCTCACTTAGAAAAATTTATGGCATTTATGTCTTTGCTACAATAAACCGAAAAAGCTAACTCCTTTCTACATGATTCAGTCTAATTACTTTCAGTTGAATGCAGTATTGTTCGATAGTATCACAAGAGAGCCATGCAGAACTGAAACGAATTGCAAATACTTTTCATCTCTTTCAACAACTGAGGGCATTCATGTTACGGATACGATAGAACAAATAGGTGCACATTTTGGAGGGCACTACTTCCGTCTTCAATGGCTCATCATGCGGAGCATTTTCTTCGTTTTTTGCAGGCCTGAAACAAATTAAGAATAAAAAAAAGAATGATTAGTTGGAGCTTAACCTAACTTGAAAATAAAAAAGTTATTAGAGAATTAGATTTGTTCATGTAAAATCAGCTAGTGTTTTTTGACTTGTGCCACAGCTCCAATAATGGGGTTCTCATGTACGTAAATATAATAAATAAAGAAATAAAATTAATTTGAAAAAGCTGATACCCATCTCTTATTCTAATGCAAAATTAATAATTTATTTGGAATGTAATGAAGCTCATTTTTACTTTTGTCTTTTCTTTCGTTATTTGATAATTCGTCACTTGGCTTACAGAAGGGCGTAACTACACATTGAGATGAGCCCGGAAAAGCATTGAATTGTGTCAGGGTTCACTGCAGGGTGTAAATGTCGCCCTTATGTCAGGTAGGCGATGATTTGAGCGACTAGTAAAAGTCATTTTACAGTGATTATAAATGATAAAAAAGTGATAAGTGATTAAAAATGTCTTAGTATTTCCTGCTAAATTATGCTAAAATCTATGTTAAGGTACGATGGACGCCATATTTTGTGTCAGAACGGCATGAAATATATCGCATCAATTGGTTCCATTTTTTCAGCTACTCGTCATTTTTCTCCAATTTTGAGATCGCAATTTTGTTGTCAGGAGACTGAAGCACTCACTTCCCAAGTTTAACAAAGAAATTCAACGTAATAAAGGCGTGTTTTTTTCAAAGAGAAAACATCGCATTTGATACTGATATCGAAACTGCACTCGAATGCGATATTTTCTTTCTAAAAAAATCACGCCTTTATTACGTTGAATTTCTTTGTTAAAATTGGTAAGTGAGTGCTTCAGTCTCCTGACAACAGAATTGCGATCTCAAAATTGGAGAAAAATCACGAGTAGCTGAAAAAATGGAACCAATTGATGCGATATATCGCATGCCGTTCTGACACGAAATATGGCGTCCATCGAATCACCTTAATATTTGCAATACTAAAAATAATGAATGTGAAATTCAATGATCAAAATGCGTGTAAAATTCCTTTCACTGTGAGCGTGCTAAATTATGCGAAAATCTATGTTTCTATTTGCAACACTAAAAATAATTAATGTGAAATTCAATAATCAAAATGCGAGCAAAACAGCTTTCACTGCGAGCGCTTCGTTTCTTGCCGATCTGAAAAAAAAAGATAAACAAAAGAAAATTAGGCAGTTTGAGGTTTACGGAATATAAAACGGAAAATGAAACTAAGCTGAACAGTTTGAAAAACTGTTTTTCCTATCAGTCTGAAGCTATGGAAAAAGAGGAAAAGTAGTTTAAAGTATACAAGAAAAAACACTTAATAAAACAAGGTCTTTTTACTGTGTTTGTTTCATACTAATCTGATAAAAAATAAATGAAAGTAAAACACAGAGACTAGAGTTAATACTTTGTAGTTCTCTATATTTTGAATAAAGGGGGAAAAAAAAAAACACACACACACACACACCCTGAGTAAAACTAATTTGTCATTCGAGAGATCAATAATTTGGAGCTATAAATTCTGAAAAAACACATGCGTGCATAGGGAAACTAATGGCACATACGCTGTTGTTAAACCGGGCCAGAAATTAAAGTTGCAAATTACAAAATGCAGTCCAATTTTCCTTGTGATTAAAATGCTGAAAATCATCTAACCGCATCTCTCGTAAATTCTGAGAAGATTCACACAAATGAGAAAGAAAAGTAACTGTGAAGCTTTTGAAAATAGGGGAAATTTACGGCTTAAGGTGATTCGATGGACGCCATATTTTGTGTCAGAACGGCATGCGATAGATCGCATCAATTGGTTCCATTTTTTCAGCTACTCGTTATCTTTCTCCACTTTTGAGATCGCAATTTTGTTTTCAGGAGACTAAAGTACTCACTTACCAATTATAACAAAGAAATTCAACGTAATAAAGGCGTGGTTTTTTCAGAGAGAAAACATAGCATTCGATACTGATATCGAAACTGCACTCAAATGCTATATTTTCTCTCTGAAAAAACCACGCCTTTCATACGTTGAATTTCTTTGTCAAAATTGGTTAGTGAGTGCTTTATTAGTCTCCTGACAACAGAATTGCGATCTCAAATTTGGATAAAAATGACGAGAAGTTGAAAAAAATAGAACCAATTGATGCGATATATCGCATGCCGTTCTGACACGAAATATGGCGTCCATCGAATGACCTTAAGTAGTTTAACAGTTAACAGTCATTACAGTTTAAAAACCTAATTTTCGATTTTTAAATTTTTTTTTTTTAATTTCAAAAATTTTACCTTTTAAATTTTAGAAATAAAATGTTTACCTTTTAAATTTTAAAATTTTAATTTTTCAATTTGATTTTTATGTTAATTTTTTACATCATTTCTAACAATTTTTTCAGACTCAATAGATCAATAGTGTATATATACTATAAACATAGTAGTAGTGAGTATATAGTGACTAGTATAGTAAGTAAATCAGTATAGTAAGTATAGTAAGTATAGTAAGTATAGTAAGTACAGTAAGTAAATAAGTATAGTATGAGTAGTAAGTAAGTATATAGGTGTGGTAGTATGTGCGCTATTGACCTATTGAGTATGAATAGATTGGAAAAATGATGTGAAACATTAAAATGAAAATCAAATTGAAAAGTTAAAATCTTAAAATTTATATAATAAAAATTTAAATCTAAAATTTGAAAGATAAAAGTTTTGAAATGAAAAAAAATTAAAAAATAAGTTTTTCAATTGTAGAGGATATAAATTTTAAACATTAAATTATGTGACAGTAGAAGTTATGAATGAGTAATCATACGGTGTACTCACGGATTAGAACCTGCAGTATAAGTGTTGAAATTCCAGTATCGGACTGCACTTACTACACCACTACAACACAACATCACTGACCCACTGGCCTGCTCACCTATTGAACTACTTCACTTACTGAACCCAAACTGACTGAAATTAGGGGTTGGGGTTTCCCTTTTATAAGCTCGTATCCTGTTTGTCTGTATCCACTACAAACGATCCCATCCCCCCCTCCCTTGCTGACCCCTCTCGCAATTAGGGTGTGTTCCAGAAACTTTTTCCTGTTTTCCAGTGGCGGGAAACCCGAACTTTACGGATTTTAGGAAGGGGTGCAGCATCCCATCGTAAAAATCATTAGTCAGGTGGTGCGTAGGGAGGGGTCCTTTGTTCTACTGCGAGGTGGATGATGGACCTCACGTGCGTCATTGTAATCAGGACATGGAAATCCTCTGTTTTGTTTCTTTGGCGGTCCGGTCAGGGAACCTCCGGGCTGCGAAACAATGAAAGAGGGTTAACTTTTGTAAACGGGAAAAAGAACACGGAAATAAATTATTTCGGAGACGTCCGTTATAGTGAAACAGTAAAAAATACTGAACTACAAAAAAGAGGGGGGGGGGCAAAGAACAGAAAAAGTCTCTAAGTGAACTGCGTAGTGCGTAGTTCCACAAACAAAAACGGCGCGTATCACGATAATATTAATATTATTTTCTGGTAAGGTATGGTATGAATATTTTTCATTGAAATATTCAGATAGTTTTGATGAAATCGTGATTAAAATTCATAGGCAAATGGAGAATTCGCAGGTGTCTGATATTTTATGAATTTCGTATTTAAGTGGAAACTACTGAGTGAACTGAACACGAGGATGCCCTTGGTTCATAAATTGAACAAATATTGGTAAAGATATGACAAAATAACCCAATCTGCTAAAATACATGTGTTTAAATGTGAAATGCCGCCAGATGACGTCACTAGGTGGTGCATTTTCTCACTTTTAAATTTATTTTTATACTATTTCCCATCGCAGAAAATTTTTGTAAGAAATACTGCAAAATCAGCTCTTTAGGCACTTTCAGATGAAGCAATAAAAAACTTGCGTGCAAACTCTCCATTAGGGGGAAAAATCACAAATTTCCCATGAAAGTTCCGTTTTATCACACGAATTTTGGCAACGTCCGAGGGCTCATAAGACGTTCTCTCGCAAGACAGAGTTCGGTCTGACGGGATTTGAGTATTGACCTCAAACATTTTTTCTGCCGATTAATTTTTCCGGTTATCGATGAGAGATATTCTCCAGCTGAACCCGCTCTCCCTAGATAAGTGTGTCTACACTCTACAGGTCCGGAAAACCCGGAGATTACTGCTTTTTTTAGAGTGGCTCGAAAGCACTCATAATGCGTGGTTTTTAAAGACAGCCTGGAAAGTATGCAATCTCTTGCGCATCAATTCTTAGTCCACCTGAGAGTTCGCCTTCAATTTTCCGCATAAGAATGGAAACCTACCGGGAAGCTCGAATAGTTGTCTATTCTAAGAGAGCAAATTTAACTCACATAATAAGCTTCAATAGAGAATATGCAGGTGTCTTAAATTTTGTGATTTTCATCTTGAAAATTGAGTACGAGAAAATCTTTGGTTTCTATAAATCGAACAATTATTGGAGAACATTTCGACGGTGTAAGTCAGAAATCACATAACTCGATTTTTGAGTCAGCTGCAGAAATGAAGTGTAGTAGATGCCCTTTACCTGCTGTCAAAATATTTCAGTTGAAAAAAATCTGGAAGTCACCTAAAAACGTAGAACTCAAAACACATATCTCGGCGTTAATTCCAATAACACATAACCCGTGCCGTCGCGCCGCATTTTTACACAACGCGCGCTCTCTCGGGAAGAATCGTGAACAGTTTAGGAGGGAAAATTAAAAGTTAGTACGTCACGGAATCTTCAGACAACAAAAACATTGTTATTTTTTTAACATCAAACATCTAATCCGACGGATAACTGAGTAATCGTCCGCTTATTTTTATCTTCATTTCATTTTAATTCGTAATTCGACGGCGTAAGTCCGCAATCACATAATTATCTCGTTCACGGTGTCTGAAAATTTAAAGGAGAACCTCGACACATTTGACATCATTCCTTCCAGTTTATACAGACTTTTCTTCGCATAGAGAAGAAAACTCACGGCAGTTTTAGAGAATTGCCGTTGAGTAGTTTTCCGTTTAAAAAATGAAGTGTGACAGGAAGTCTGCGACGTCGTAAACCGAGTTATGTGATTGCCGACTCACGCCGTCGAATTGTTTTCCGGTGTCATTCTAAAGATTCGCTACCAATTAAAGTTTGTTAAAAGGAACTTTAGGTGACTTTTAAAGTGAGAGGAGTCTTATTTGGTATTTATTCAGTAAGCATCGGCAAAGAATAGGTTTGAATCAGTATTCGCCAACCACGTATCTCGGAATTCAGTGTTGGACCTTAGTTCCACAAACACATAACTCGGTTTTTCGGTCATTTCTCCTGACAGACGCGAATATTATTCAAAATGATGATAGAGTCTTATGAAGCATCTTATCCTTGCTGTCTCTAAGAATTATTTCTCCTCTACCTTCAAAGATGAGGAATGTAGAGAGTTTTCTCCCTCTCCTGAAAAATCGCGTTTTCCGAGTTATGTGATTGCCGACTTACACCGTCGATATATATTTAGTACGCATTTGAATGGAAGTTTGTTTTTCACAGAGAGTCTTACCTAAGGATGAAACTTCAAAATAATTTCCTTCCATCCTAAGTCCAAGTTTTTTGGTTCCCTAAGTTTAATAATACTCGTATGTAGTTCTTACCGAACACAGCTTAACAGATCGGAGATTTCTTCACTTGGCTGACAAATTGTCGCCCCTCTGACAAAAGGACGCATGTCCATTTCCACGTGATCCTTGTTTTACACATAAATATAAGCTTTCTGGGGCTCATGTAAAAATTGAGATACGCCCTTATGCTAGAAGATTGATGAAAAGTGCTTAATCGTACTTGGACTTATTTCTGCTGAACGGAACCAGTGACAGGCAGGAAAGGAGTGTGCTCGTTAATTGAGGGGCAAAAGAAAGATTTGGAATTATATATCGCCAGTGACGTCAGTGGCGACGACGAGAAGGTCGGTGTTGGAGCATTTTAACTCATGAACCCTGTCTACAACGCTCTTGTCACACGCTCGTGGCTCACAAGTGACGCATACAGTTGGCGTTTGGTTCCGTTTGGAAGAATGTGAAATCCCGCTTTTCCATTTCCTCAAAGGGAATCACGTCCACTTTTACATTGTTTATTATGCAGCTTTGTAGAATACAAATTATCTTTCCCCTTTGTCTGTAGTTCCGTTTGGCAGAAATGAGTATACTTGATGATGAGCCCAGCAAAGAATTGAGGTACGAAAGTCGTCCAGAACAGTGTTCGAAACTCACCTTTGAGTGTTAGGCGAGCCATGTGGCGCATCAAGCTCAACTTTTAGGCGCCATTGAAGATTTTTTAGGGGCCAAATTGACTTTTTGCCTATATATTACGGTGCATTTAGTGAAAAGTTAGACGCAAGATGTTTTCGTAACAGAACTAGTAAGTAGCTGTAACTTGGGGAACACAAAAGCACAAACGATGAAATCGTGAAGAATATAAAAAGCTTTCACTTGTGGTGCAGAAAATTTCGAATTATCACCTAATATGAAAATTCATATTCTTAGGGAGCAATTGTTAGGGGCCACGTTGGCGCAAAGCTTTCATTTTTTAGGCGCCATGGCCGATTTTTTAGGCGCATTTGGCGCGTTGGCACCTGTGAGTTTCGAACACTGGTCCAGAAAGTAAGTTTACTTATTCAATATCTCCTAAACTAAGATGGATAGACACAATCTGTAAAAAAATTAAAAAAGCCACAACTTTCAGCATTTAAATGCGCTACAAATTTTTAAATTTTATCTCATAGAAATCCAAAAAAGTGGTGTTATTTTGGACCCGCGCGGAGAGGAAGAGGGTTCAGGAAATTCCACTTTTCTAGATTGCTACGATACCAAATTTAAAAATCTGGAGCGCATTAAAAAGCTGAAAATAGTGACTTTTTAGAACTTTTTACCGCTTTTGTCTACCTATATCAGTTTAGGAGATATTGAATGGATAAACTTACTTCCTGGACGACCCCCGCACCCCCGAGGGCTCATGGCGAAGTATCGTATCCGTATATCAGGATATTTTCCGGGTGATCAGCCGCTCAACCTACCGGTCAAAACTTCCGCCGGTCAGAAGTTAGGAAGTTCCGCGATGCGAATCTGGGAGCGTGAGAGGTGCGGGAATGCGATAAGCGGATGCGGCTGGCAAAATCTGTCTCTGCTGCATCCTGCATCGCATCGGGCTCGGTCGAGGGAACTTGGCCGCAGCTTCTTATGAAGACTGATGATGATAAAGTGAAGAGCTCCAGACATGCTCCCTCGCAGCAACCCTTGTCTCCTCACGTGCTCCCTTGAGTCATCATCCCTTCTCACCCGCGTTGCCGGTTCTCCTGTGAAATTCATCATTTTCGAACATACTGTCCAGACCGGAAAGGGGCAGTTCAAGTACTACGTAACGCTTTTTAAGGATGGGGGGGGGGTTTGATCCAGCGTACAGTGGATCAAGCAAATCAGAGAGGTCGGACATTATATTTTTGACTAAAAATGCAAACTTTGATGTTTAATTTGTCGCATTTTAAAATTTAAGGGGTGCTTTGAAAAGAAAATTGCACGAGGCAACTACACTGAAAAAAAATTCTCGGCGTTTTTACCAAGGTCCGTTGGTACCTTTACCATCTCACTTTTTTTTACCAATTATTGGTAATTTCACCAAGACAGACTGGTAAGCTTACCTAAAAACCGGTATTTTTACTGTTTTTTTCAGGTAAGAATACCACTTTTATTGGTAATCAATTCCCGGTACCTTTGACATTTTATCTCGGTAATTTTACCGCTGTCGATAAAAAATATTGGCGTTTTTACCAAGGTCCAGTAAAATTACCGAGAAAGTTCAATAATTTTACCGAGATTTCTCGGTAAAATTACCAATTCCATAGATGGTAATTTTACCAAGAAAAAACTGGGATCAAATAGAAACCTGAATTCTTGGTAATTTTACCCTTTTCTTAGTAAATACACCGAGATTTTTTTTCAGTGTGCTGTCCAGACCGGAAAGGGGCGCAGTTCAAGTACTACGTAACGCACTTTAAGGGGGGGGGGGAGTTAATCCAGCGCACAGTGGATCAAGTCAATCAGAGAGGTTTGACTAAAAATGCAAATTTTGATGTTTAATTCGTCACATTTTAAAATTTAAGGGGTGCTTTGAAAAGAAAATTCCACGAGGCAACCAATAGAACCACCTTTAAAATCTCAAAGTTTCGATTTGACGGAGTTATGAGCTTTTTAAGTTTTCAAATTTTGTCCGACCTCTCCTATTGACTCGATCCACTGTGCAGCGTCACGTTGAGTTACAAGGGGGAGGGGGTTCAAAGGTTCTACAGATACCATGTTTTCAAAAGTCAAAACTGTAAATTGGCCAGTTGTGCTGGTAACAGAATCGTGTTTTAAGGCCCGGTTCTTGTAGATTACCTAAAAATAAGAAGATGCGTCCGAACAGAAACCTTCTACATTGAATATCAACCGAGATATCGTCCTTCGAAAAGTCGGGTTTTTGACGTCATCCACCACGATAGTCCATAACATGATATGTGCCACCGCGGAGAATGACGTCATAAATCGACTTCTTTAAGGCGCGATATCTTGGTCAATATTCAACGTAGAAAGTTGCTATTAGTCGCAAATTGCAAGTCAATCATGTGTCATCGGTGATTATAACTGGTTATCGCCTTTATCTTGCACTCAAGATTATTTTTTTCCTTCATGAATTCTAACATTATTTAATGTTTTGATTACAGTTCCCATGGTCCGAGTGGAAGGAATTGTGGATCGAAAAGCGGGCCTGCCATGTGACATTTCTGCAACAAGCGCCGAGGATTCTCCTCACATGGTGTTGTGGTTTCGCGAGAGTGACGGCATCCCTATATACAGGTGAGCTGACCATTTTAAAAATGGATGACAGGAATCATGTTTGTCAATTGAGGAATTTCCCCGTAGAAGGGCGTCTTTGAAAAATGTTAATTTTGAGAAAAACTTATTTGAAGCTTTGTGAAAGTTTCTTTGCTCATTTTATAATTAAATTCCGCATATTGCCCTCCTAAGGTTTAAGTATCACAAGCGCCATGCGACATTCAAAAATTTCCGCCGCCATTTTGTTTTGTTAAAGAGAAATCGTTTGTTGAACCTATTTCACCTTTTCTTTGCGCTGCCGATAACATTCAGTGAAATTTTCGAACAGATTCAACCAACATTTTCTCCGTCAAAAATAGAATGGCGGTGAACATTTTGAAACGTCGCATGGTGCTTGTGATATTTTTGCCGGAACTGGCGGGTGATGGTATGAGCTCCGGATCAACATAAAAACATGGCGGTGTGTTTTTAAGGATTTTTGTATGCTAAATATAATTGATTTTCAAAACACAGACCTATTTTACAATGTTCTCTTCTAGGGGCAAATTCTTTGAGTTCAATTCATCCAAACTCGCTCTTATTTTTACTTTTTTAAAGATCAGCAACCCTTCCGTACTTGAAATTTTCTACAATTAACTCCTGAGAGCTGGTAAGAAGACTCCAACCAATGGAAATACGGTAGAGATTCTCCACTAGTCAAATGTTTTTGCAATAACTTTGCACCTCACAAAGCCAAGGAAATAGTCAGGCTCAGTGCTTCCAAGATTGGACAGTGCCTATTTTTTACTCCGTTTTTCTCCTGAGATAATGTTTGTCTTGCCTGCCCCTAATAAAACTTCACCGCAATATGCAATAAAAATGAAATTACTCCAACAAATTACACGGAAAAAAGCACTCCGGAAAATGTCATTAACCACGCCGGCAACACTTATCTCGACTAGTATTCCAACTGGAAGTTTATTTTATGGTGGTGTAACCTCTCTTTGCACGTCAGTAAATTTTTACCTTTTTGAAAAGTACGGTCTAACTCAGAAACACATTGATGGTGACCTATGCTTTGAGATGAAAGGGTTCAGGTTATACATATATATTTTTCACGAAAATAATAAAAAATGCCATATTCCGCCGAAGTGACTTTACATATTCTGGTGGGTTTGGGAAAAAAATAATTAATTTTACAGTTGCTTGATTTCCCATCATATTTATTTTGTTTTACATAAGGAGACAGCAAGATAATGCTTTGAAACTTTCCAAGAATTTCATCAAGACTTCAACTTTTTCAAAGGTTTTCAAGTTTTCAAGAATGCTTTACACTGGAAAAAAAAAAACACATTGGATCTAGAGTCCAGACTCTTAAAAACATCGACAAGAAAAAATACTCTTGATTCAATCAGATTTAAGCTTAAATCAAGAACCAAGCCTCTTAATTTGAGCGGATTTCCTTTTAATTAAAGCTTAAATCTGATTGAATCAAGAGCCCTTTTTCTTGTCAATGTTTTCAAGAGTCTGGACTCTAGATCCAATGTGTTTTTTTTTCCAGTGTAACGAAATTTCAAAGCAGAGAGTTAGTTGATTTTCATGTTAATAAATAAAATATAAGGGAGAGTCAGCCAATTCAGTTGGTAACGTCTGATTGTGCTTCATTAAGTTAGGAGCTACTCTTTCCTGCTCATCTATAAAAATACCTACCTGCAGAGAGAAACTTAGAGCACTTACAGTGTCTCTATAATGAGCGAGAAGTAGTGGCTTTTCATCGTAAAATTGATTACAAATGGTTCTTCTCTCTTTCACTCATGGTAACGGAGCATACACGTTATGACACCGTCAGGAAAGAGCAAAGTCTCAAGTAGATAACTATTTTAACTTGGTGGGAGTGTTTTTGCCTACACGGCTAAGTGAAGGCGATATAAACTTTTCTTTTTATTCCATTCTAACAGTAAGCCTCTAGTAATGAACGAACGTTAATTCTTGAGCATTCCCCGAGACCTTCATCCCTTTCATTTTGAAACTTTTCATCCCTACCCTTTCCCTCGCGGGTGTCAAAGAATCACCGTGAAAATGCACCTTTGATCCAGTCGCTGCTCCTGCTGTTAATCATACTCTTTCTCACGTCGCTCGCATCAATGACCATATCATGCTACTTACTTTGAGCACCCTTTGCAGATAAAAGTATTTTTTTACCCTGCCAACGGAAGGATCACGTCTAAACCTCTTATTTATAGGTCATGTCGTGTCGTCAAAAGTCAAAGGTCCTTGATTTCGTATGAGACTCTTTGATTTTTGACCAATCGAAACTCGGAATCTTGTCACATGACTTCAGAATTTGAAATAATCTAGTGGTTTGGCCAATCAGACGGCAGAACTTTGTCACTTAACTCCTTTGGAGATGTTTCCAATCAAGAATGTAGCATTATAAAAACTAGGGACTCCTTCCTCTTCATCCTCTCTCCTCCTCGTCTAATTTTCTTTTTCCCTTTCTATTCTTCCTCGTCTTTTTCTTTTTCTTTTAATTTCCACTCTTATTTTTACCCTCCCTTCTTCTTTTCTCTTTTGATTTTATAACGTTCTCATCTGATATACGTTAGGAGTCATCCAATCTTCGGTCAACAGTCATCCGCAGTCTGTTCCTTTGGTCAATCAGACGGCAGGCAGAGTTTTGTCACTTAACTCCATCAGGGATATTCCCAGTCAAGAACGTAGCCATCATCATGAAAACTGGGGACTTCCTCTCCTTTATTCTTCCCTTCTCTGTCTCTTTTTCTCCTTTCTTTTCCTCATTGTCCTTTGCTGTATCCTCTTATTTTCCCCTTTCTTCTTCTTCTCTCTCTTCCGATTCCTGAAATGTTTTCATCTGACGTACGTCAGGAGTGCTCCAATCTTAGGGTCAACAGTCATCCGCAGTTACATTTCTCACACCGGTGCATTCTGACATCCCGGAGTGCAATCGTCATCCCATAATTCCAGGTTGCGGACCGAGCTCAAGCGCGAATAAAAAGGACACCGCGTCCGGCCCGCCGCACACTGGAACGAGCTTTCGAGAGCAATCGGACACGAAATTTTTGACCGAAGATTCTGATATTTATTTCATCTTACTAAAACTTTCAAGGGGTGTCTCTGAAAAAGAATTTTGCGAATCAACCCTTAAAACCCCCTTTAAACTTCGAAGTTTCGTATTGAGTAAGATTTAAAGCTTTGAAAGCTTCCACTGAGTGTCCGACTTCTCCGATTGCTTCGCTCTATTGTGCGTCGCGCTACGCTGGACTGAAAGCGGAGGGGCATGACGTTTCATTACGATCGGGGTGCAAGTCGGCGTGAAAACGGTACCGAGGTCTGTCTCAGATGTCAGTGCATAATACACGGGCCGGGGGGAGGGGGAGGACCCCGGTCGTCTCCGCTATGTAAATTGAATTAAAAAGGAACAGTTTAGCACTTTAACGTTCGGATAAATAGAGATTAATGGGAGAATCCATTACGAAAAAAGCAGGGTCGGGCCCGCGGGGAGGGCGCGGGGGAGTAAAGTCGTTGACTAATGGGTTTTGTCAGTCGGAGTCCTAGTCGTGTTGGACTTGCAAGATAAAAGGTGCGGCTCCCCCCGCCGCCCCCCGCCGGCCAGCCTTTCAGCCCTCTCCTTGCAGCCCCTCTTGTCACATGTCGGAGTGATGTTTTAAGACTTGTCGCATTGTTTCGGTTTAATTTTAGTTTCCTCTGCTCTCTTCGTTGTGTTTTTCGCGTTTCAGCGCCGGGAAGAGTCGTTTCAACGGTTCGCCTGTGGCCGACGATCCCTGGGGGCAGTTCAAGTATTACCTAAGCGACTTGAAAAGAGGGGGTTCTGAGATGAACTTATGGGTTCTTACGAGAAGGAGGTTTGGCTTAGACTTGAAAGATCTCTCACTTTTTTCAAAAAAAAATTGAAGAAAAAATTCTCCAATTAAAATATTTTTTCAGAAATTTTTCTGACTCTGTTTTTTTAAGAAAAACTTGAGGGGGGGGGTGTCAAGCCCAGCTTACGTAATTTAAAAAGAGGATGAGAGCCAAAACGGCTTAGGTAATATTCAAACGGCCTCGTAGAGATCATGGCACATATGTTGATTCTGAAATGATGGTAGAATTTTTTTGAAAAAAATGGGAGAGAGGGAAAGTCACGCTCAGAATACGTAATTCAAAGAGAAGACAAGAGCCAAAAGGACTTAAGTGATACTTGAACGGTAGCTTAGAGAAATCATGACATATATGCTGATTCTAAAATGAACCGAAAATAATAGTTCTTTATTGCAAAATGTAGTTAATTTCGCATGTGAAACAAACCGTAAGCGAAGGGCCTCCTCGACACCCGCCCTGCTCGATCTGGCGGGAGGGATGGAGGTGTAAAGGGGATGGGGGTAGACGAGGAGGGGGAAGGATGCTATAAAGCTCTGAATAACCAATTAGCAGGGGCTCTATCAACAGAACTCGACTCTTGCAATATTTAATGCGACTTCAAAATGAAATTATGCAGATGAGAACTTAACAAACATACCACTATCTGCAACTCTTAGAACCTTTATTTCTGCGACCAAGCGCCAAGTATTTATCCCTCCGTTTCGTATTCATGACGGAAAAAATCTGCGCTCCGTTGGCAAATGAATTTCAGAGCGGTTTTCGCTTTCGTCTCTGCGCATTAATTTCTCCGAACGTAAACCCCTGCTTCTTCTCGACCTCCTTCAGACTTGTTCGCGGGGAACTACGTTGACGTGCTGAGGAAAAACACCGTAAGAGCCTTCAGACGTTGCCATGTTTACTTCAACAAAAAATGAATATACTACGAAAAATTGACATAAGTTTTTTTTTTTTTAAAAAGTTTCAGACAATGTTGTTCTCAATTTAATTTAAAATATCTGAACATTTCGAGGGAAAAGAAGCATAACTTTTCTAAAAAAATACACGTTTTATCCGGAGACATTTGGCAACTCTCGAATGTTCATACGTTGTTTTTCTTTAGCAAGGCAGTATGTGACACCTGACTCCAGCAGCCTGGAGAGGGCTCCTTGGGAAATAGGTTTAAGGTGCCCAATCTTCCTTTATCAGGAAAAAGTATAGTATAATTAAGTAAGTAGAATAAATGGACGTATTTCCATCAAACGGAACTATTTGCATCATAACGTGAGTCCTGTCATGCTTGTGATAGAAGATGTTAATGTTTTTGGTTTACACATTCACGGGGATCTTGAATTCCCCGCTCACATTACATGAAAAAAAAAAATACTCTACTTTAATCAAATGGGCCACACTTTGCAATAAGGAACTAGAATTTCTGACTCATACTTAAAAACACCTATCTGCATAGGAAGACTAATGGCACATACGTTGTTTTAAAGTGAGCCAAAAATTGTAATTCCTAATTTTTGCAAAATGTGGTCCAAATCGTGCACTAATGGTCCTGGCAGGCATTTTACTCTTATCTTTAAAAAAAATTACTCTTATTCTGGTTAAGAGTTACGTAATGTAATTTTGGTTGTTTGGTTCGTGTTTTACGTGGAATCTTGATGAGAATACATAAAACAGCTTTCTTTTAATACAGCTTTCATCGTAAATTACTTTCTTGTACTCCATTCAATTTTAAAACTAAAAATTCTGCCAAGACAATTGTAAACCGAAGATTCGCCTTCAATTAGCCGGTTATGCAAAATGGCTGTCGTGACGCACGAATAGTGGTATCAAAATTTTGTATGGGAGCTTACGCAGCGAGGTGAAGGCGCTCCTCTTTATCTTCCTAATCGAGCAGTGTTACTTCCCCATCGGGTGCTTAAACGTGCTTTTAAGACCAAACATTTCAAGTTGATTGATTGTTAGTTTTAAAAATAAAAGTATACATATCAACGCTCTTCAGTCGATTTATTTTTATGCAACCGAAGAAAGGAAAACTATCATTGTGTCTTTAAAATCTGTGCTCGAGTGTATTGAACGTCCATTCAACATCTTGATGCGATGAAGTTGAGGAAATTTTTTCTTCGTCCGGAGCTCTTACCTTTCCTATTCCAACGCTAGAGTGCGCAGTGTGCATGGCACTTTTCGCGGTTTGTATCGCAGAGTCTTCACGCTCCCTCCTTAAGACTAGCCGAAGGCATGCTTCGTTTCTTCTTTTTATTACATACTTCGTACGTGCTCAGGTACACAATTTTATCAGTTCGTTACACCGAAGTATTAATGTCCCTCCCACCTTTTTCCCGATGACCCCCGGCAGTATTATTATTTTTTTCTTCTTTTTTTTCCATCTGCGATCCCTCAGCCCAATATCGTTATGAGTTCGATTGAGACGGGTTTTACTGAGCTCGCAGTCAAGTGTAGAGGAAGTTTTCCCAGCGGAATAATAATTTCAACAGGCGTTCAATCGAGCCCTCAGCAAGGTTTAATTGCATTCTTTGCGGCCGTTCATAAAATACGTAACGTTCGAGAGGGGATGGGAATCTGAGTCTCCGTTACATGTGCGTTACTAAGAGGACATGCAGGAATACCGTAAATAAAGCCAGAATGAGCGCCGACTTTTTGAAAATTTAAGGCGAAAATTAATGGAATGTGGCGATTTTCACACACAAATTCATCCGAAACAGTAATTTGAGTGAAAGGTCAAATTAAGGGGTACGTAATTTATTTTACGGGGTAAATCTAAGTTAATTAAATAATTCAATGATTTAATACCTGATTTAAAATGAATTGAAGCACGAGTAAAAATTAGGGAACGTCTCATGTGGACGTATTTCTATCAAACAGAACTATGTGCAGGTGAGAAATATGGGGTGTGCTCTAGAAATCTGCAAAAGAAGCAATGAAAAAGTGGGCGTGATTCCTTTTAAAGAATTGGAAAAGCGGGATATTACATTCTTTCAAACAGACCTATGTGCCAACTGAATGCGGTATTCATGAGCCGCGGGCATGGCACGAGAGCTTTGTGAACAGGGCTCATGAGTTCAAGAGTCCCGCGCGAGAACTCCCCGTCGCGCTTCGCCACGTTCGTTGCCGCTGACGTCACTGGCGCTTTATTATTCTCATTCACTCTTACGGCCAGAGAACTAACGAGCACACCCCATATTTCTCACCTCTACATAGGTCTGTTTGGTAGAAATACGTCCATTTAGTGAGGCCGATTTCGGTTGGAGCTTCCAATTAAAATTGCAAATGGTAAGTTCTCGTCCACCAGTTACAGAGACGTGTTTTCATATCTCCTTTTATGAAGGACTTAATTGCGTCGGAAACCTTCTGAGGGCTGTGAAAAACTGCCACCATTTGCAACCAAAAGAATCACTCCGTTTTTCTCATATCTTTTTTGCCTATTGTGTCGTCTATCGATATAAATAATCAGCCTGCAGTTGATTATCAACGTCTCACTCGAGACACACAGCTCTTATACGGCAAACATGGGTTGCTGATTTATCAATTAAATTGTAAAAAAAATATATCTGACTTGTTTCAAATGCCATTTTACCATTGTGGAATGCTAATTGGACGTATTTCTGTCAAACGGAACTATTTTTAGTAAGACATGAGCCCTAATAGCCATAAGAATACATGCACAACAGGGTTCACGTAATAATGCACATAGTTCTGTTAGGCAGAAATACGTCAAATTTAACCACAGGGGTGGTCAAATTCGACGTATGTCTGCTACAAGGAACTATGTTCCACGCAAGCCATATCGACGGTGTAAGTCGGCAATCTCATAACTCGGTTTGCGACGTCGCAGACTTCCCGTCATACTTTATTTTTTAAACGGAAAACTACTCAACGGCAATTCTTTAAAACTGCCGTGATTTTCCTTCTCTGTGCGAATGAAATTCTGCGTAAACTTCAAAGAATGACGCCAATTTGTTCTCCTTTAAAAAAAATAACAGAGGCGGAGATAGACACCGCAAACGGGATACGTGGACATATGCGTACATGAGACTCATGGCGCCTACAAACCTAAATGGATACTTCACGCATTCCGCAATGCTTGAAGTATCCATTTAGGTTTGTAGGCGCTGGTGCGCGTTCCGCGCTGGCCGGCCGCCCGCAGCGCCCTAGCGTGCCGCTAGCAACTATTTCACAACAGTATCTTACAAAATTGAAGGAGCTCCAACATGTTAAGAATGACAGGCTTCCTTTAAGAGTACGTAGCTCTCCTCGCAAAATAAATCGAGATACTACGGCACAAAAAGAGAGCGGTAGTCCAAAAACTCAGTAAGTCTTTATTAAATATATAACGACGGTGTAAGTGAGCAATCACATAACTCGGTTTCCGACGTCGCAGACTTCCTATCGTACTTTATTTTTTAAATAGAAAACTACTCAACAGCAATTCTCTAAAACTGCCGTGATTTTTCTTCTCTGTGCGAATAAAATTCTGCGTAAACTTCAAAGAATGATGCCAATTTGTTCTCCTTTAAAAAATAACATAGAGGCGGAGATAGACACCGCAAACGGGATATGTGATTGCGAACTTACGCCATCGATACGCACATATTTTTTTCAGCATAAATACGTCCAATTAGCATTTTTTAATGGTAAAATCTACATTGAAACATGTCGGTTACTTGTTACACAAGTGACGCATAGCGTCGTTGACACACAACTACAAAATTCTTAAATCAGCAATTTCATTTTTCCGTGAGAATCGTTTTTTTCATCATTCACCGAAACCGAAGAAGGCGACGGAAAGGGGTACGGACTATTTCCATATCCAATATTTCCAGATCTGATATAAAATCAAAAGTCTGCGGGACGTTCGTCAGGGAATTGGATGCGGGAAATCATAAAACTCCGGGCGGATAATCGCGCGGAGCTTCGCGAGTTCCGCGTGATTTCATATGCGCGCACGGTATTAACAAGGATCGCGGGTGGGTCCCCCGATGGCCATCGTAGCGACACGATAAAAAAAGAGAGGAAGGGGGACCATCGAATGAAACGCCACCTGGGAGTATTTTAAAGCACGCGCACACATTAACGGAGCGCCGCGCCGTCTCGAATCGGTTTCTTCGCCGAGAGGAAAGGATCGTCGTTGTTACGATGCTCGTGGTGGCTTCTAGGCCTTACACTGTAAGAAGCAACACGGAAAAAATTAAATTGCTGATTTAACAATTCAATTGCTAAAAAAAGTGACTGCAATGTTTCAACATAGATTTTACAACAACAAAAATTCTACTTTAACCACTATTGTAAGCTGATTTAACCACGGTGGTGGTCAAGGTTGCATTTTCTTGTTGTAAAATATACATTGAAACATTGCAGCCACTTGTTTTAGCAATTGAATTGTAAAATCAGCAATTTAATTTTTTCCATGAAGGGAGGAGCTCCAATACGATCCTATCAGAGAAGCGCTTAGATGTTTTCTATGTGGGCGCGTTTTTGAGCTCCTCGAAGAAGATGAGCAACGTTGAGTGATAGAACTCATCTCACCAAAATTATGAGATGATACTTCGTCACTCCTCTGGCGTAAGGGCGTATTTTTATTTCCACATAAGCTCCAAAAAGCATGGAGTTTTATGCACTGAAGAAAAAATCTCGGTGTTTTTACTAAGAAAAGGGTAAAATTACCAAGAATTCAGGGTTCTATTTGATCCCAGTTTTTTCTCGGTAAAATTACCATTTATGGAATTGGCAATTTTACCGAGAAATTTCGGTAAAATTATTGAACTTTCTCGGTAATTTTACTGGACCTTGGTAAAAACGCCGATATTTTTTATCGACTGTGGTAGAATTACCGAGATGAAATGTCAAAGTTACCGGGAATTGATTACCGATAAAAGTGGTATTCTTACCTGAAAAAAAAACAGTAAAAATGCCGGTTTTTAGGTAAGCGTACCAGTCTGTCCTGGTAAAATTACCATTAATTGGTAAAAAAAAGTGAGATGGTAAAAGTACCAACGGACCTTGGTAAAAACGCCGAGAATTTTTTTTCAGTGTGTAGAACAAAGGCTCACGTGGAAATCAAGATACGCCCTTACGTCAGAGGAGCGAGGAATATGATATTCGGGCAACTTGAGTTTGAACTCAAATTTTCAAAATTTGAAATTCCAAGACGGCGGATACGACATGAAAGCTATCTCGGCTCCTTTTTGATCGATTGTTGTGAAACATGGTGCCAGGGGGTATTTTTGGACTTCAGAGTCGAATTCAAAAGAATTAACCCACGTCTGGACGTATTTCTGCCAAACGGAAGTATGTACATTAAGAAATGAGCCCTGAGACCCATTAGAATATACGCGTGGTAGTGCTCACTTCATAATGCACACAGTTCCGTTTGGCAGAAATACGTCCATTTTTGCGTGTCACGAAATAAACTATAGAATATGGAACAGAATAAACTAAAACTTTATCTAAAATGTTTGCTTAAATCGTCTAAAGTATTATGACGAATGATGAAAAGTCGTAAAAATGCAAAGTGGCATGTAATTTCATTTCGGTCCCTGCATGCAGCATTACAGCATTGTTCCAGATTTAGTTCGGGATCGAAATATTTTGTACCAAAAAATTAGCATTGTAAATACGACTAGAAATGTAGGACTAGAAGAAAGGTCGATTTTCAGATTCTTATATGGATTGCATTTTGCAAAAAGGAACCACTAGCATTGCAATGATGCTAAGATTGTGCAACTTCATCATTTGTAATAAAATTGCGGAAATCGTGAAAAACTATGAAATTTAGATGGTAATTTTTGTCTTAAATTCACAGTTTTTAGCGATTAAAATAGGAACCATTAATGGATAATCGGGGTTTTCCTCCAAGACAAAGGAAGTTGCACAATCTTAGCAACATTGCAATGCTAGTGGTTCCTTTTTGCAAAATGCAATTCATATGCGATGAATCACTCCACGAAAATTCGCCTCTTTCCTTTTTTTCGGAGCTTAGAAGCATAGCTCGTGAAACTAAGGTTGAAATAATACAGTTGTGTATTCGAGTTGAAATAAATATGTATGGATTCGGCGAAGGGGGTGGGGGCGGTGAGCTAGTTTGTGTGTAGAGTCCGCGGGGGTGCGGGTGTATGATGTCCGTAAAATATGATTAGCGCGGGTCGTTGCGGGAATAGTCTGAATACAAATAGACATTTGCCCTCGCTCCCAGCTCGCCGCCAGGGCTGTGTGGGTCGCAGCGGATCCACTCGGATATCTTTGTCTGAAAATTGCTCTGCTGGGCATCCCCTAGCTGTGAAACTGCGAAATCACGAATCTTGCTCCGACACCCTGGTCCGGTGGACTCGGATTCTAGGAATCTTAACGTATGTCCAATGAGGATGGTTGGTTGGTAGATACGTTCATTTGGTGCTTTTAACAATTGGGCCATTAACACCTTAGAGGAGAGATCAAAATATGGTACAGAATTTAAAAATTTAAAAAGTAGGGGTCACAAAAGGCAGTGCAAGATTAAAAGTTAGGACAAGGAAATAATACATTAAATTTGGAGATTAATTCGTTTGAAAAAGAGAGGGATTTCATGAAAATACTTTGGAGGATGCGTTACAGTGGCGAAACATGAATGATCGAATATCGATATTTCCGCTTTTAAAGCTATGGTAAAGAAGAGATTATCAAGGTGTACGTTGCGAACACCCTGCCTATTGATCATTTTCCGTAAGTGTAATTACAGGGTGGCATGAAACGTAAGAAAGAAATAAAAGATTGGAAATTTTAGTGAAATATTTCATGAAATTTCACAATGGTGTGAAATATTTTTCATATTTTTCAAGGGCTAGAGTATGCAACCCTTACTCAAACACACAAAAATAGAAGAAAGTCACAATTTGTTCATTTTGCAGAACATGAAAGGGAACCGATATTTTTAATGTCCATATCATCCATCAAATTGGGGTAGTAGCACAATTTTAGGGGATAACCCCTTACACTTTTTTTCCCGTGTATGAATCAAATAAAAAAGTATAAAGCCATCTACAGAGGTAGTGCATACCACGGTTTCTTCCACCTTGGTTTCATCAATCAGTGACACACAAATCGTCGGCTTCTTGACGTATCTCAATTTCCACGTAACCCCTATGGCTCATATAACTCCATACTTTCCGGGGGTCACGTGGAAATAGAGATACGCCGTTACGTCCGGGAAGCGAGGAAATTTGCACTAGTTGCTCGTCCGGACAGCCTGTGTCACACTATCAAAATACTCCATCAAAATGTCAAGGTAAAGTGCCGTGATTGGTCCAAGTCAAAACATTGGAAATCAGCGAATCACAACACCTGACCTTGATATTTTGATGGCTAGCTTTGATAGTGTGACACAGGCAAACGAAAAGAAAATACGGATAAAATGAGGTGGAAGAAACCACGGTATGCACCACCACTGTGGATGACGTCATTATCCATGTTTTTTAATGGACAATTTTACCGTCAGTATTAGATGAAGAAGTTTGGCACTCGGACTATTCTCATTAATATTTACTAATTTACAAGTTTCAATTACCAAAACGAAATTTAGTGACCAGTGCGGCTGATCCATAATTTAAGAAATCATGTATAAACGTTGAGCTTAGTTCATTCTATTTTGAGGGTGTCCAACGTGATAATTTTAGCTCAAATGTAAGTAGGTCAGCAGATCAACCGAATAAGTTGAAAAGGTATGTTTGCTTACGTTATTTACGGACCCCCCGCGCTCTAGAACGGTACGTTCGTGCAAGTATGATAAATTGCCTTTGAACCCAATCATAAATTGGTTTTCTTTGAACGCAGATATTTGACTGTGCAGCGGAACCCGAAACAAAATGAAAACCGACCAAAACCTAATTACTTACGGTTTCTATTGGATGTAAAACATGGATTGGATTATTAGTGACAGCAAATTGCAATAATAGAGGAGAATGACGTATGAGCAATAGAAAGTTGCTAAATTTCTTCCTATAAAATGATGATTTTTTAGTAAAGTTATCATGCCTTTAAATTTTTAAACTCACTCTATTAAACATGGAGCTTCCTGGCCGCTACACGGCCCAACCCCCTAGAACTCTGATTACCCTCTTTAATGCCCACTTCGTGGGCCCCTATAAGTTAATGTAAATATATAGAGCGGGCTACTGGGGGTCAACTATTATCGATAGTCGCAAAAATTATAAAAATCGGCCCGGTAGATTATTAAAAGAAACTGTGACAAATTACATATTTAGAATATATAAATGGTAGAATTCTCAACTTTTTCGTGTAATAATAAAAAAAAACCTGGGTCATGCTTCCACAATCTGAAAAAAGCGAGCACATGCATTTGGAGAATAATACTTGGTGATAGCCGCAAAATTACGGAATTTGACCCACTAGAACGGTAATGCAAACTGTGATCAAAAATGAAAATTTATCGGATCAAATAACTTACAGTAATGAATGCGATCAAAATTCTTTAAAAATTTCCGTGGAAAATTCAACGAAAAAAGTTTTCCTTAAAAAAGGTTTTTTTTTAAAAGAAATTTGGCAACGTCTAGTAGTTCACACGACGTTTCTCCTTAGCGCAGCAGAATATTGAACCCTCGTTCAGCCCACCACCGCAATGACAAGAGAAAAGTGCTGTAAGCTAAAGTTGGGCATGAAAGTTCATCCAGGCGAGTTGGTCTCCTCGATCGTAAACTCGTAAATGTGGGCTCATATCTTTCCTTGCCTGCACCAAACTTCAATATCAGCCGTGGTCGAGAGATCAGAGGGATGAAAAGTGTTTATTTACATGCGGTGGGTCTGAGTTAAGTAATTTATGAACGCGGATGCTGAAAGTCGATCAGAAGTTAGGTTCTACATCAAGAGGTTGTCTGCTTATTTGATCGAATACCAAAACCGGACGAAGCCACAATGATGTATGTCGATGGTGAGACTACCAAACTACGGTTATGGAGTGCGGTGTTCAAACATTTTTGCTCCTCCTATTTATTTTTCCATACGAATATTTTTCCACCTTTTTTCCGCAAAATTTCAAAAAAAATTTTCTGAAAACCAAGAAAAATGTTATATCATGAAAAAAACATACAGGAGAGAACAATAAAACCCTACTAAAATCGTGGTCCAAGTACCGAAATGACAAGTGTGATCTACGCTGAAAAAAAAGTGTAGCAAATTTGACCAGGAGCATGTTAAATTCTATTATGAGTCTACTTGATTTTTAATACAATGGCACTGTAGGGTAATGATAACCAGGCATCTGGTAGCATTTATGCGATTCGTTTATCTTGTGAAGTTTTGAAGAGAAAATGTACAGCGGAGTGCTTTAATTCAAACTTCGTCCAAATATCAAGTACAGACAACGGTAAGGAACGAACATTTTTCAAATCGCCTTCCATTTTGAATGATACCTCCAGACCATCGCTCAGGTTGGAATAGTTGTATCCCTGCGCCTACAACCAATCTCATGTTTTTCCTGTCTCTCTCGCATTGAGGAAGTGCTTGTTGGTACAGTTTTTGCCTCTACGGCTCAGGGAAACGAAGAAATGCATGTGTCTTTAAAAAGGTGTATTTTTATAAGAGTCAGCGCTCACAACGAGAGGTTAACAGACTTTCTGATGCCCAACAAAGAGAATGGACTACTAGACAAGGTATGGATTAAAGCACCACGTAATATGTCCCCGTTTCAAAATTTCCCGAAATAAACGAATCATACACCGGAAAATCTGGAAATCAACTTCCACACATTATACTGGTCTGCACAATTAACACGGGTCAATATTGCAAAAATGCAATTTACGTCATTTGCATAAATCTAACTTCCATTTGATCTGTACTCAACTACTTGTTAATACCTCGATCGGATTTTTATTTCCAACCTTCCAATCGTGTAAATCGTATCCTACGTAGGATTTAGAATACTAAATTTGTGCCGTTTCTCCCCAGTTTCGACTTGGTCTAGAGACCCATTTTCATACTTTTTTCCGTGTTCGATTTCAAATGCACAAGTGCTCCGGAGTTCAGCTGAATTTATAATACCTAGTTCGCAATCGTGTCAAGTCGAAGCGGGAAGGGAAAAAGAATCATCGCCTCTCGACGGATCGATAGATTGCGTTATCATGGAAACCTCTCTCGTCTGCATGGCATTAAAAACCTTTTACCGGTGCTAATCTATTTTGCCGGGCGGAGGGACTATACCAGAGTCATCCTCCACTCGATTTTCGCGGCATAAATTTCAAAGTAAAAAGCAGTCCACGCACAGAGCATCGTCCTGGATCCATCGCGAATTGAAGCAATTTGTGTTGCCAAGCATGCACGTGTAAATGGAGCTCTCGCAAGGCCCAAGGGTTTGTTATCCGTGATGAAATTTTAAGAGGAACACAATGAACCACTATACACGGTCTGTACTCCGAAAAAAAGTAACCGGCGGGCCAGTTATTGTAATTTATAGACAAAGCCATAGACAAAGGAGAAAAAAGGATATGGAGGGATCGGGGGGTTGCAATGAATAAAGGAGGAAGGTAATAGACTAACTAGCGGTAATGCACGAGAAAACCTAAAGTTAGTTCATCATTTTCTTCTTTAGTCTATAGGAACCACCAATACCAACCAATAGGATCGCTCAATACTCCCTATGTCCTCTCCGTCTATCGCTTTATCTATCAATTTCAATAATCAGCCCGCTGTTCTCCATTAAAAATATCACGCAGAGAATGATTCACACATGGTGAATTTTGGAAACTAAATCCTGGCCAACATGTTGACAAAAGTTCTTGACAAAGATTATTTAAAAGTGCAATGACAAAAAAGACGTCATTTATACTTTATTTATTTAGCCAATTTTAATTGCAAATATCTGTATCTTGTTTTAAGAGTCGATTCCCACACTTACCATCGTGTGAATACTTTTTCTCCTGAAATTTTGAAGAAAAAATAGTTTGCATACGACTATTTCATAAATTCATAATTTCTGTAGGACCCTCTGCGAGTGAACAGTGAAGAAAGAAAACTTTTTCAACTCGCCTTCAATTTTCCATGATACCAATCGACCTACGCTCAAGGTGAAATAGTTGTATCTTTGCGCCTGCAAGCGAGTCCGCGTTTTCCTAGCCTTTGTTGCGCTGTGAGATTGCTTGCTGGTGCAATCTTTACCGCTACTGCTTCGAAACAACATGTTGTTTTTGTGAATTTTCCTGCCGGAAAATTCACTAGTCTTAAAAATAGTGTACTAATATACGATTCAAGGTTCACAAGAGTTGTATTACCTAGACAGAGGCGGATTCAGCAATTTGGCAACACCGGATTTCCTCCATTTGAACCTATGCTAAATAATCGATTCTTATCAGAGCACCTGGCCCCTCCATGAATCGATACATTTCCATGTGTTTAAATGGAGAAGAGGCAATGTTGCCAATTTGTTGTATCCGCCAATGATTACCTACCTCCTTTGTACATTGCAATAGGATCCCTCCATTTCCATTTTGTCTTCTTTGCCTATAGCTTTGTTTATCAATTCGAACAATGAGCCCACAGGCGTCTTCAGGGAAGGAATTATTTAAGGAACGACTCTAAATAGGACCTATAGACGTATTCGTGTGTGGAAAATTTGTAAACCCATTCTCAATGCTAATGATCTCCGACTCCGAGCTGGGGAAGAATCGTAACCGTTGACTGATGGATTTCGGGGAGCACTCCTCTTCCTCCCGCGGACTTATCCGAAGCGAACGGCGTCGCTAATCGAGGGATTTTTCACCCGAATGCATCAGCTGCACAGGACAACGTCTCTGCGCGACTTAAAAAATCGAGGGCTTAGACTGCAAGCGCGGGAAATGCAGATGATAGATCGGGGCGGCGGCGACTCAACTTTTCAAGCCCCGCCGGGGCGAGATCGATGCGCGACGATCGCTGAGCCTCTTGCCGTTTGAAACACGGTAAAAAAAATTCCTCCATCGTAAAATCCGCGATTTTCGACGAGATCTGGCGACGCTGCCGTTGAGCCGGCGGCATCGGTTCCAACATTAGGACAATGTTGTCGGAGTGCACTTTTAAATCGCGGTGAGAACGTTTCGGATTTTCGTTGGGTACTCGTGGGATGACACCGCGGCTGATTCAGAAGTGAGAGGAGCGAGTGATATATCACCCGTGCGAGAGGGCACTAGGCTGAGCCGCTCATCAAATCCGCTACACTCTCTATCTAGCCGAAACGAGTTTCGTCACGTTGATGTTTTCATTTTTCAAAATTTAAACGACTCCTTTTGTTATCAGCTCTTCTGTACCTCGAGCTTGTCGCAGGGTTGCCTTTTCGGATTCAGAATGGGTCCTCACCGGAGAGAGGAAGTGATTCGCTCGAGAATGACGCTACTTGAACGGATCAGTTGCATTATTTGAAAAATCGCATTTTGATCGTTTAAATATATGAGGATGTATATGTAACAATGGCGGATGTGAAAAATTACCTTTTTGAAACACGTTCAAAAAACTGTTTTGGCACCGAGAAAATTTTGAGAAAATACTTGGGTTGTGATCTTCGAGATCTGTACATTATGCCAGAGCCAAACATATTAAATTTTTGTGTGAACAAAACAGTTTTTTAAGCGTGTTTCTAAAAGGTAATTTTTCACATCCGCCATTGCTACATATAAGGCCTCATATAGATAAGTTAACGAGAATATGATTCGTCGAGACGTTTAGTTCTTATGTTAATGGCAGAGATGTCGTCCTTCAGAAAACACTGTGTATGACATCATTCACCGTGATAGAACGTACCATGGTTTCTACCACCTTGGATTCGCCAATTGGCGGTTCACGTGGGATGCTCTACTTAAAGCTTGAATGAAACCATGGTGGAGGAAATCATGGTATGCACCGGCCGCGGAGAGTGACGTCATACGCTGTGGTTTTGAAGGACACGCGATATCACCGTTAATATTGGACGTCGTCCACTTGGCCGCTGTTCGGACGGATCTTATTTTTTGCCGATAGCCCTGTGCCCACTCGTCAATATGGCGTCAAAATGGAAGCACAAAGTGAATCGATAAATACGATCTGTTCGCGATTGTTGATCAAAAAAGACTCGTGCCGCTCTATTTTGAGTTGCAACACTCGTCAATAGCATCAAGTCCCGTTTTTGAGCCCCTTATCGTTGAAATCGATTCGCTTTGAGCTTCCATTTTGACGCCATTTTGACGAGTGGAGACAGCGCTAAAGTATTTAATGTATAATCTAAAATAATCATGATACGGTTCTCATACTTGCGCAACTGACCCGATTGCCGCCAATAGTTTTTCCTTCCTTGATTCCAGCTAAATTTCCTTAGTGACAGGAAAATGAATGCTTGAGACTCAGGGATAAATGAACTTAAATTAAGAGACATCATCCTTGATTCAAGAGAAATATTGCTCGGTGGCAAATGTGTAAATTTCTCAGATGCCGCAATCACACGCTGAATGTGGGAGCTGAATGTGGCTTGAATGTGGAAGTCATCGGCCCGATGCCTGAATTTTGCGCGTCACGCGCAAAATTCAGCAACGATTCTCAGCAACCATCGGACTAATGTTGGATTTGTCTGAACTATTCGAGTAGATTTGATACACATCTGGATGAAAATAACTCGAATTTGAGAAATTTCAGCCGTTGGGCGATGACTGTTGACTTCCACATTCAGCTGCTAAGTTCAGCGTGTGATTGCGGCATGAGTTGGTACTTCCTCGGGGGAAGTATGATTCTTTACCTTTCATCCTAATAGTATGGTCACAGTTGTGTAAAATAATGATCTGGGAAATTAATCTGTATGAGAGGATTCTTTTTTATTTTAAAAAAAGGAACGAGGAAAATAAACATCAACGATCTGGCATCGTTGTAGGGCGTATCGGTGGTGTCCTCCCTCTGGACGAGAACTGATCCATCTTGGAGGCTTAATTCATCGTCATCTGAGGCCGAAGTCAAGAGCTTACGCTACGCGCCGCAATCGCCGCATGGATGAAAAGCTCGAATAAAACAAACAGATTAACTTAATTTCTTCCATCACATCTTCGGAATTTCAAGCCGGGAATTATATGAAACGGCTTCAAGCTCGATGACGTCATTATCAAGTTTCATCTTGTGTTTCCTCTTTATTTGAAGCAGCAAGTAATGTACTGAACATGGTAAAAAGCAACAATACCCTCAAAATTTAAAGGTCCTGATGTATGTTTTAAGATATCAAAACCTTCAGTTGATTTTGATCAACGAAATCAAACGAGTTGTGAGACTTAGGTCGAGTGCTTAGGCCGAAAGAGAACAGTTGAGGAATAAAACCTTTTCAAATCGCCTTCAATTTTCCAAGATACCAATCGACCTACGCTCGAGGTGAAATAGTTGTATCTTCGCGCCTGCAAACGATTCCGCG
The DNA here is from genome assembly GCF_001854935.1 of Bemisia tabaci. Classification (NCBI taxonomy): domain Eukaryota; kingdom Metazoa; phylum Arthropoda; class Insecta; order Hemiptera; family Aleyrodidae; genus Bemisia; species Bemisia tabaci. The sequence goes on from NW_017547323.1 coordinate 571,415, forward strand.
TTTTCCTAGCCTTTTGCGCACTGTGAGATTGCTTGCTGGTGCAATCTTCACCGCTACTGCTTCGAAACAACGGGGAAATCCACGAGTCTTAAAAATGGTGTATATTATACGATTCAAGGTTCACAAGAGTTTTTTAGAGTTGACGTTGAAAAGTTTTTTTATCTAAATATACATTATGGCAGAATATCTTCATCGCCGTTGATTATATGATTAAGAAAAGTCAAAGGAGATCCTTGCCATTCCACCATTAAATGGAGAATTTTGCAGTGCCTAGGTTCTTGTCGATACTTTCAGCCGTTGAACCTAAAACGGACCTTATCTTATGTTTCCTTTCCCAGAAAATTGAATTAGTCTCGGAAAATCCCATTTTTCAGGACAATTTCTATTTTCCAGAAATCGGTCCGGTTGAGCTGTGCTTTGTGTTCGTAACTGTTTGCTGAAGATGGGCTAAGCCCGAAATGCATCCAAGCCATTAAATCACTTCAACAACATATTGTGCGTGTTACGGTATACTTTTTCCTCATCTTTATATTCCATGTGTCTAATAATACACAATAATAATGAGAAAACACGTGTTTTGAAGCTTGATTTTTAACCATATCTTTTATACCGCGAATATTTTGAACGGGCCAAAGACCTCGTTTGCAACGGACGGGAACATGGAATGATTCCAGATCCGAATCTCCGAGCTCCAGCGAGAAACTTGGAGCAGATTTGCTTAGGAGTCCGGATCCGTGCTGTTTCGATCGCACATTACTTTTCGCTGCTCTCGAGTCGAACAAATGGCTCAAGCCGATTAGCAGTGCAATCACACGACGTAAAGTAGCCTAATCCGTTCCGTCCCGCTCCCCATACGGACGCTGTTGTCAGATCGCTTGAAATCATCCTGAATTACCGCCTAAATTCTACCAAGACGATGTCATAATCTGGGAAAACTTGCAGTGTTGCTTGGTCAAGGGTCTCTGAATCTGCTCGACCGCTAACTGCAGGCGGACAGCGTTTACATTCAATGCTCTTGACGCTGCTCCCAAATTTTGCCCGGAAGTGTACCATTCGCATGTTATATTTTCGAAAATTGCGTGTGTTCATGCACCAAGCGGCAACACCACTCCCCGGCCCCGAATTCGCAGCTTTAAGCTCCCGTCCAGACACCGTTCGAAGATCTGTTTTCGCCCAATTTTAGTTCATTGTTTGAGTTATTTCGGAATTCGCGGAAGAGGGTCTTCCTGGGGGCTGAACAGAAGCGTGTCTCTCTCGGTTTGTTCATTATATAATTTCATATTTCTGTGGAATCATAAGTCCGGGGAATCGAGTCGTAGTTCGGGACGTCGGACGCAGAAGCAGTGGAACAATATTGTAATGCGTAATGCAGGCAAAGCGTTACCTTGGCCGATAGTATGTCGTATGTCCACCAACTTCGGCGAATCTTCGGGACTGAATTTGGTTCTTTTTTCTGAGCCAAGTAATTGAATCGGATTTTTTTTCCCGACCCAATCCACTAGTCCGTTGAGCCCATCAGCAACCAATATTTTTATCTGTATAGGGGGTGAGGAGAGCGTTATGCCATTTTGTTCTTACGTCTTACAGGATAAGGGAACCACGTCAAAAAATCATCCCAAGGGGGAGAGGGGGAGGGGGCCAAAAATTTCGAAAAAAAGTGCTGCGTAATTTCAGGACGGTCCCTTTCTATCTCTCGATGCTTTGATCTCACAGAGTCTATTGGTCCATCGAGGATCCTACATCCTACATCTCCTCACGACCCTTTCACTTCCCCATTATCCTCCTCCCGGACGTTTAACGTTTTCAAGCCATCAGAAGCATGGCGAACTTTGCAATATATCGAATAATCAGCCATTTAAACCTGTTGAAAAGAATCGATGAACAGGGCGTTCGCAACGAACACCTTAACAGTCGATATTTTACCACAGCTTCAAATTGGGAAATATCGAAATTCGACCTTTCCCGCCACGCCGCTGCCAGCCACCGCCTCCTCCTCGGCGCGATTACGCCGTCCTCTTTAAAAGACGATCAAGTGCTCGGGCTCGGAGGTGCGAAGATTTTTGCGGGGTTGTCGTCGATCGGGGGGCGAGGAGGGGGGAGGGGGACCGAGATTGGATAATTTATGTGGATTCGGATTGAAAAGTACCTATACGGAATGAGTGGGATTGGTTGGATGATTTACGTCTCGTTGACGCATCGTACCCGCTCCCCCTCCCCACCCCCGCGTCACAGGTCTCGGTGATAATGGCTCCTCCTCAACGCTACCGCCGTGCCATCCACCTACCCTTCGGTATGTCCATTGTTGCCGAGGATGTTGAAAATTAGGTTTCTGATTGGCTGGGTTGATATTCATGGCCATTTTGTCGTTTCCTAGAGGGCAGGTTATTAGAACTGATAGAAAAAGCGATAGAAAAAGACGTTAAAGGAAGAATGAGGAGATTTTATCGGAGGAAGTATTCGGGAATATATATCGTCGTTTCTAAGACGAGGTTACGAGTTTCAGCGCTCAAAAGTTATCACTCGCAAGTAGCTTTTGTACTAAGAAACTACAGGCTGAGTATATAAATTGATGGACAAAGTGATAGACGAGGTGGAAATGCGACGATCTTATGGTTGGAAGCGGGTGGGTGCAATGAACAAAGGAGGTGAGTGATAGACTAACTATAAGGAACACACGAGAGGTGCTACGGTACGTTATTATTCTCTCCCTTAGTCTTTGAGGTTTACACGTTTCCACCAATAGAATTTCTATATTTTCTCGTGTCTTCCTTATCTATCGCTTTGTCTATAAATTTTGATAATCAGCCCACAGATGGATAAACTTAACTTTATTTCATCTTTATGCAGTTTACACTCGCAAAGTAAATTCTCACTCGTTAAACTGTTGGGTGTTTCGTAGTGGATTTTCACCGATTTTTCTTCCGATCACGCGCAAAATCCACCATAATTTTGAACAGAAATTGCACAGGCATATTTTCGTGAAAATTTTCATTGTTTGTGTAAATTCTTCAACTTTAGAATGGAGTTACGTTTTTTCGGAAACGGTAATTTGTGTGTTCTTAGCACAGGGAAGGTGTGCTGCTTCCTGATGAGTGCGTATTTAACGACCGTAATTATATTCGTAACTTGAACAACTGATTTCATTAGGAAGGCCCCATATGATTAGCATTGCAACTTAAAAAGAGGCCTCAAATACATTATTATGAAGAGGACGATTTTTACGGACATGCAATAAAATTCAACGGTATGACTTTGAAAATAAATCCTCACAAAATAAAAAAAAAAAAAATTAAAAAAAAAAGAATACAATCGTGCGCTCTGCATTGCGGGATACATTAAACGCAAATCAATGCACACTATAAATGTGTGCTGTCAGGTTGTCAAAATAGTCATCTTTATGAAACTATGTTGAATGTCTCTTTAAAAATCTTTTGAGAACAACTTATTTCTTATGGAATCTAGCTAATAAAGGTCACGAATAATGGCACGAGTGTAGTACTGCGGTCCTAAGGCTTTGATGAGTAACGTACGTCTAGGGTCATCTCTAGAGTAAGTGGCTCTTCACGCAAATAGGAAATGTGCCCTCATCTACTGCTTCAGAAAATATCTCAGATTAACACTCTTATTTTCTTGGATAAATACAATGGATGAATACTTTAAAAGAAGCATATTATTATGACAGATCTATAAATTATCTTTTTCTTTTTATTCATTACTCAGATCATTTATACCCTCATTTCATGATAATGAATATTAAAGAATGCCAAAATATTCAGCTTCAAAGCTCTCTAACATCATGTCACTTTGAAATAATTGCGTTTATTTGGTGTCGAAACATATTTTGAACTAAGCTTATAAGGTTTCGCACGCATTTTTCAATGCTGATTTATTTTTCTCTCGTCAGTTTTTTCTCCATAGGTTTAAAATACCATTAAATTCATCATTCATGATACCACAGACACCTTCTTTAAAATACCCCCTGCATAATTCATCACAAGCATTGTTAGAAATCAGAGATTCTCGTCACACGTGGCAGCATCGCCTCGATGTGGGAGAGTAGCACATCCGAGCGGACCATTTGTAAAACGACGTTAATGCAGAAGACATTACTTCCTCAATCGATACTCGAAATATCCCAGGCATCGTCGTGGTCGCGTTGGATGGCAAAAGGAATCTTTTTTTACGATTTGGGGTCTGGTCGAACGATACCGAATTTTCTCAGCAATCTGATATCCACGAATGGGAAAGACAAAGTCATGACGGTGTGAGGATACTTTTTCTCGTCAGAAAGGGCGAAAAATGTATGATTATAGAGGAAAAAGATATAAGCTAGTGTTTTAGCACGTTTTAATTGTATTATCATGTGTGTATCCTAACTTCCTTCTGAAAACGTCCTCAAAACTTCGAGGATTGTCAAGCGAAGTCGAGCGAATTTGGGTTAGGTTGGGTTAAGCAACTAAACTAACCTTGGAGTAGTGCGTGGGGTATCACGTGCATTTGAAGGCGTTATCGGTTGAGTTCCAGCAGATATGCTCCTAACCGCTCTTTCGAAAGACCTTCAATACTTTATGAGGTTGAGTGTTGCTGCCCATGAGGATACGAGGGGTTATCCCCCTGGTCGCTACGCGGCCCAACCCATATAGGGTGCTTCGCGCCCTCGAAGGCCCGCTTCGTGGGTTCCCGTAAGTTAAGTTTCCTATCATCGCTGTTGGACAGTTTCAATGTAACTAGGTACATTATCTTATTATATTTACGTCAAGGTTCTGAACTAAGTCCAAGTGTTTTTTGCAATCTAAATTTCTTGTGATTGCGGGGTTTTGCATTGATGTATAATTTATCCATAACAAATTCGTAATAATTGACCGATTGAAGATTTAATACAGAATTTGACCAGAATCTTAAGTTCCATTACTTAGCACGAGTTTACTTGAAATCACTATTTTCATTGGCTCTCTAGAGGAATATTTTCATTAACTTCTGTCTTGCCTTAAACTACGTCATTTTTTGCAAACTTACAGCTTCTTCATATGTCTCCTTTGAATACAATTTGGCTATTTCGGAGATTTTATCTAAAAGAGATTAGACGAATTTTGAAGGAAACTCGAATCGAAAATTTGACACTTACTGCTCTCTCGCTATCATGGCAGTTCTTTCGACTATTCGGCAGCACTCTCCCGGTTTTGTACTTTCAACCCTCCTTCTCTCCTTCCCTTTCCTCGTGCGTCCCGTGTCCGCCCTCAAGGATGAGATCCGAACAGGGTTGCCAGGTTGTGCATTAAAACACGGATATATTACATAGGTTTGGATGAGGAATTGTGCTGATTCCCAGCACAATCTGGCAGCAATGGATCCGAACTTTGAGGTTAATGAAGCTCAGCGGCGGTAACGGGAGCATACTGGGATGCCTCGATTGTGCGCTCTACACTCGAGCAAAAGTAATATCGTGTAAGAATAATAGAGAGCGATTGTCTGTTTTTATTGAAATCCACTCTGAGGGGATCTAACGATCTCCGATTTCCCGTCTCCGGGTTCTGCTTCCACCGCCGAGCTTCGAAGTAACCCATATTTGTTGCCATGTCGATGGTGAAACTACAAAACTGCGGATCTCAGTTGTGCAGATGTTTCAAAATTTCTGCTCCTATTTTATTTTTTGTGAGGAGACTTAACCGATATCATGGCTTGAACACCGAAAAAAAATAGTATGCTGTTTTAGCATCTAGGATGTCAAAAATGTGTCTGGTGATCCCAAGATGCTGCCTTTACTGCCCTCGCAGTTGAATTTGCATCCACATGATGTAAAATTAACTGCGGGGGCAGTAAAGGCAGCATCTTGGGATCACCAGACACATTTTTGACATCCGAGATGCTAAAACAGCATATTATTTTTTTCAGTGAAATTATTGCAGAATATTCGTCACGCGGAGAAACAAGTGGCCGAAGTTTTCAAGAAACGTTGAGGATATTCTTTTGGAGATATTATTCTGACTCAAAACGTCGTTTTTTGTTGACAAATTTTTTTTAGTTAAAAAAAACGTTGTTTTGCTATCGTTTTTTAACTTAAACTTAACGATAGCCTAACGACGCTTTTTAACTCAAAATAACAGACTTTAAGTTAAATTCGCATGGATTAAAAAAAAAAAAAAAATGTTGACAAGAAACGACGCTTTAACTCAAAATAAACCTCAAAAAAACTATGTTCAAGGAATAACGTTCAGTAGTTTTTTATGTAGAAAATGGGGTATGAATGGAATAAGGCCGCAACGCCGCAAACTGAAATACTGCAGTTTCAGCATCGATATTGTCGTGCTGGCGAAGAACTCACTATAGATTTTCGGAAGTTGCTAGTCATTAGTAAAATGAACTATATTTTGCAATAAGTATCAGTAAATACTCCTATCTGCATGAGAATTCTAATTGTACATGCGTTGTTTCCATCTACGGAATGTATAGTTTGTTAGTCGATTTACTACGACGATCATCAACTAGGCTATTTACGTTGGAGACCAGGAAATAACCCTAAATTTTTAAAACTTGCTTGAAGAGCTTCAAAATTTCGGTAATTACTTCTGGATCGTCAGAACTTAGAGGATGGATATTTGAAGGGAAGTAATTTTGAATATTCATACGTGTAGTACAGTTTTTTGGGCAATATAGTGAAATAGGGTCGATTGTAAGGGGATAATGTTGACTTACAGAGCAAAGTTGAACTGGAGGTTTTTAGATTCAATTACAGGCGTTGTTTATACAGAATGTACGTATAGAAACATACATGGACTGCGTCAAATAGAAAGGAACCAAGTTTCATCAGCTATTGCCAAATTTAATTGGGAAAATGAATGTTTTACATGAAAACACATGTGCTGATTTTTGTGCAAATTTCTGTGAATTTTCTGCATAGTACGAAGAAAATTCCTTAAATTTTCTTTAGAAAATTTTCGCAAACGTTATCTTGTAAAAAATTAAATTGCCGAATCAAATTCTGCAATAGCTTATGTGGCTTGATTCCTTTCTGCTTAACGTGGTCCATATTCTGTATACGCTGAATATAAATAGTAGCTCACTGGAAAAAAAACACATTGGATCTAGAGTCCAGACTCTTGAAAACATCGACAAGAAAAAATACTCTTGATTCAACAAGATTTTTGCTTAAATCAAAAGGAAATCCGCTCAAATTAAGAGGCTTGGTTCTTAATTTAAGCAAAAATCCGATTGAATCAAGAGTGTTTTTTCTTGTCGATGTTTTTAAGAGTCTGCTTGATCCAATGCGTTTTTTTCCAGTGCTCATTGTAAATTGAAGTTTTAGAAAAATGAAATATTAAATGAAATAAATATCTCATGAAATATTTGGCTGAGCGCATATTTTCCTCTTTTAAAAATTCTATCTCATTCCATTCCATTTAAAAACAGCTCCGATTTTGCCTTCCACCGGGCTCAAAACTCAGGCGCAGAAATGGGGAAGATACATATTGGGTTTCCCGCCTACTTTTCCGCGAATTCATCTCAACTTCGCGAAGGCGCGCGTGGCGTTCGAAGAGGGAAGATCCAAACTTTCCCTCTGTAGTATTCAAAAATTGAAAACCGACTCTCATTAAAAACTTGAACCTCCGTAAGGAGCTTACGCGATTCTTTCTTTGCTATTTCTAATATTTGGACAACTCGCAGAAGTTTGAGGCTTTCATCCGCGGCGTTTCGTTCCGATTTCCTCCTTCTAACGGGAAATATTTTAAAGTTATCGACCCTTTGAAGCGTTACACGTGGACATTGCTGCCAGATTGAAGCTTAAACCCTCTTCGAAGGAACGATTTCCATTGAAACGGCAACGTTGCGGGTGAATCGAGCATGGAATGGAAAGTGCTTTGTCTATATTGTCGGCCAAGCCGAATTGACTCAAAACTTTGACAGTGAAGTTTTATTGCCAAATCGAAAAACTGGCCCTTGTTACTTCTTATGGGCCATTATATCTTTTTCAAACAAACTTACAACCTGCCTCTTCAAAAAGCTACTTCTCTGTGCGCGAGTTTTTAATGAATAGCGATCACTCTTTTTGGTGATCGATGGATACGTGTTTTATCGCATGAAGTTCATCTTGAAAGAATCATCCTTTTGGAGTAAAATTTTCTAGAACGTAAAATTCCAGCTAAAAGTCCAATTCTGGAAGTATATTCGTTTTTTTTTAAAAAAAGAAAAAAAATTAAAAGTCACTCTAAACTAATAAACGGTGGGTTGAAAATAGTTCGCAGTTTTCAAAATCCATCTCATCCTCTCCGTGAGGCTTATAGAGATAGTACGGGAGGGATATCGCGATTAAAAGGGGGGATTTAATTTGAGTTTGAAAGGCACCCAGAAGTCGTCACTCGAAATTTGAGGAATAAATGAACTACATTTTGCAATATGGAACTATAAATTCTAGCCCGGCTTAAAAAAAAACGTATGTGCCATTAGTTTCTTTATTCACATAAGTATTTTCCCAGAAGAGCCAGAATTTATAGGTCCAAATTGCAAAATGCAGTCCAAATCTTGAGTGGCCCGATGGATATGAGGAAATGAAGCTGACTCCCCAGCCCCCCAAAGATACGGGATTTTTCAATAGGGGTGCATTCACGCGAACTCATGGTTTGTTTTCTAGTTTGAAAAATGTAGTTTTGAGTAACGTGAAGTTACAGATGAGAATAAATGGATTGATTTTGATGATGATTGTTTTGTTTGCAGTTACGATTTGCGCGGACACCCCGAGGGAAAACCGAAGACCTGGTCAGCGGACAACGTGTTCGGGAAGGGAGCGTTTTTTCGGAGCTCCTCGAGCCCGGCTCAGTTGGTCATCGAGAAAGTTCTCCTGGCTCACGAAGATGTCTACCGATGCCGAGTCGACTTCCTCAACTCGCCCACTCGCAACTCCAAAGTCAACTTCACAGTCGTCGGTGAGTTTTGTACCAAGATCCCTTAAACTTCCACGAACGACGGCCCAGTTCGAACGAGGACAATAATATAGACACACTTCAATCAAAAGGAACTGAATCGACTGTTACACGAGCCCTGTCATGCGTCTACTCTTGAGGCTCTCAGGGCTCATGTTAGAATGGGTATAGTGTCTTTTGAATTAAAGACGTCCACGTATTGTAAGCGTTCGCGGGGAAAAACTACTTCAGTTCAAAAACACTCAAGATTGAGTTTTTAATAACTCAGTCTTGAGTGTTTTCGAACTGAGGAGCATGGATGAATGTTGTTTGGATATTTTCGGAGAAATACGCAGTAACATGTCGAAGTAAACAGGATCTCAGGGCTCATGTTAGAATGGATTTAGTGTCTTTTAAATTAAAGACGTCTATATATTGTAAGCGTTCACAGGGAATAACTACCTCAGTTCAAAAACACTCAAGATCGAGTTTTTAATAACTCAGTCTTGAGTGTTTTCGAACTGAGGAGCATGGATAAATGTTGTTCGAATATTTTCGGAGAAATACGCAGTAACATTTCGAAGTAAACAGGAGTTCTGATGCCTCGCAGTTTGCATTCCCAAAAAAAGTGGTTTTGAGTAAAAGCTATTGGAGTTAATAATTTGTCACCTCCCGGCCAAAAACTGACAAGCGCCATTTACGCTTGGACGCTGGTTTTGGATACCTCTATATTGTTTTGATTTTTCTTGATAAATTCAACAAGTACTTTCAACAAACTGACAGCAAACAAAATGAAAGGAGAAAAAGTCATCGGATTTTATCTGATGAGGCTCTGAAAAACTCGAGTGTATGCATCGATCAAGCGGGAAAAATGGACTGCATTTTGCAATTTAGAACTGTAAATTCTGGCTCTTCTGGAAAAACACTTATGTGCGTAGGAAAACTAATGGCACATACGTTGTTTTTAAACCGGGCTAGAATTTATAGTTCCAAATTGCAAAATGTAGTTCAAATGGTTGGTAGCTTTGATTGAGTTTAGTGACATTGCAATTGCTTTGTTAAATTTGCAAAACGACGACGTTCAGTCAGTTTCCGATCTAGCAATCACTACCTTTTGCAATATTGTTTGCACGATATATTGCCCCTAATTATTTCTCTCTTTGATGAAACTGACTCGTCCTTGCAAGTCTCTTCTTTTTCTCGGTCGGTTAAGATCTTTATTACCATCCGAAGGTATGCATCAGTTTATTAAATGCAGACGCTTCTTACTGCCTTGATAAGGAAAAGTAGAATAAGAATTGAAACAACTCTTCATTTTACTCTAGCTGAAGTTTGAAACAGGCCCATTTTTGCTTCTCAGGGACACAACTTGTGAAGTAGCGTAACTTAATGGTAGATCTCGTCCTCAGATTACTTAGAATCACCTTAAACTCGATCTAATGCTCCTTTAGGTGAGACAAAAACAGCACTGAAAAAAAAAGATCGGTAGAATTTACCATTCCTTCACGCTGTATTTCACACAGCGTCAATTCAGAGTCAATTTTGCTAGAAGAAAGGTAAACGTTACTATATACTGGTACAGGTAACCATTCCTTCGGCAGAGTCGACTTCGAATTTACGCTGTATGAAATACAGCGTGAAGGAATTGTAAATTCTACCAATCTATTTTTTTCAGTGAGAGATTCCAAGAGCCAGAAAACTCATTGCAATGACTCTGCCTCTCCAGCAAGCAGACCCGCAACTTCCCCGAAAAACTCCGAACTCATTCGTCAAACGGATCCCGTTGCGCACGCCTTTAATCCAACACCCACTCAACCTCACACCGAATTGCACCTCTCAACCGGAGCTTGAAGCGTCAAACAAAGTGGTTACGATAGCCTCGCCGTAGCGTACGTACGACAAGAGTTTAATTGGCATGAATGAAAAAACGAAGAATCTAGGTTGAACTCGAGAACGTGCTTCCGTCCACGTTGCCTCCTTTATCAGCCCTCGGAGCCCCCGAGAGAAAAACTCAAATTGAAATAAGGACGCGAGCGAGTGACATGCATGCAGAGTCATTTTCCCCACGTCCGTCGCACTAGAGGTCCAACCGCTTTTTAAGATGAGCCCCAAAGCACGTAAGTTGCATAACCTCCAAGGCGCACGAAGGGTTTCACTCGGCATGCCTTTGTTAAATTGCTCTCGAGTGGAGTAACCTGTTACCACGAGCGGAGACCGGGTCAAGAGCTCCGTTTCATCTTTGCGTCGCGCTGATGACAAAAAGACGTAAGTGGATTTCGAGATCAGCTCTCCGGTGGGGTTGTATCCTGGTTCTTAATGGGGTTTTGAGAGTTGGGGTTGAGCTCTTTTTCGGATCGGGCTGCGTTTTGTGCGATGATAATGCAATCCAAGCTGTTTCTCGGAGCAATTAAAGCATTCAAATGCGCATTTCAAGAGACTCCTTTCGCGAAATTGTCGATTTGTCATTTTCATACAATGCAATTTCGTCAACGTTTTTGCGCTTGCTATCAAACGTAGGTCTGGCCCGCGACTAGTGCTCGGGGAGGTTGGGGTGGTAGATTTTGCGGATAGTATACATTTCTTGGTACCGCACGAGTAAAAAAGTATGGTAAAAGTTACTATATTTCTGGGTGTATTCCGTCTCCAAAGACGCGAGTATCGAGTAAAGCTATCATCAGATTTCTAGCAGTATAATTATGACGGTTTCAGGACATTGCGGTAACGATTTTTTGTCCGAGCAACTGTTTTGTCCAGTAGTTTATGTCCACGCGTAAAATAAGCAACATTGACTTGGTCCGAGCGTTAGATTTTAGTCCGTTTGTAAAATTATATTGACAATATCGAAATGAGAAAATTAAGAGAGAAGATGTTTCTATGGTAACTCATTTTTTAAATGAGGTATCCCTTTCTCCTCTTGCTTCATCTTTTCAAATTTTCATTGGTGAATACTTGGGTTTATTTCTATTCTTAAGAGTTTTGATATAAAGTATACCCTACATATACTTTGCTTTTAAATGAAAATATTACTTCATTTTAAAAACATTGGCATTTTTAAAACGTGGCAAATATTTGTAAATCCTTTTTCAAGCGATGGCATCGAAATGAATCTCCATAAACCGTAATTGTGTTAAAAGGAACTTTACAAAAATGAATAAAATATAGAAAAAGAAAACCAACGAGCACGCAGTTTTTGGTTTTGACCCATTTGTACATCAATCTTTTAGAGTCAAATTCGTCCCATTTTGAGCGTTTGGTTGCTTGCTTACCACGCTGCATCACAGTAAAAGCACAAAGTATAAAAAAAATTTAAGTGCCTTGAAAATTATTAAATTTGACATGGAACCACTTTAATATTTACAAAAATCACACATTGTATTTTCCTTAAATATATATATTTTTTTACATCAATGTAAATGAGAATAATCCATGCAGAGTGTGCAAACATTTCAAAATCGTGACTGGAAAATCGCTGACTCCGAGAGACTAAATATTAGCGTGCTGTCAGCGCAAAATGCGCGCTGGCGCCTACAAACCTAAGGGGATACTTCAAGCATTGCGCAATGCTTGAAGTATCCCCTTAGGTTTGTAGGCGCTAATGCGCGTCGCGCGTTGGCCGGCTGGCCGCCGCACTGCGTGCCACGGCTCCTCAAGCAACTATTTCACAACAAACGTGTTGCATAGTACCAAACAAAATTGAAGGCGCTCCAACATATTACGAATGGCAGGCATCCTTTAAGAGTACGGAGCTTTCCTCGCACAATATATCAAGATATCAGAGCACAAAAAGGGAACGGTAATCCAAAAACTCACTAAGTTCTAGCATCCATATTTAATAACGTCTAGCATTATTTTTCAATTTCATCAGAGAAAAAAGTGACCCGATTTAGGCAGAAACTTTCTTGAGTATGCCATCAAGAAGATATTATGTTGAAGTTTCTCAACAGCGTATGGGTCGATAATTCGTTATCGGATATTCTTAATCGATCGAAATCTTTCCAAAGATAGGAAATTTTCGATCAAGGTCGCTCAATGACGTAATCAACCCGAGCTCTGTAATATCCTACAAACGACAACGTCGCTAAAAGCTCCCGTTGTGTCAAGACCTCGAGGATGTGTTTCCGCGGGGAGGCTATAATGCCCATTAAATTATACTCCTCTGTGCAGGCTCCCTTGCATGTAATTCCCGGCATTACATGTTTATAAATTTGATTCCTTCAAGGAAGGCGCCAGATTATTCCGGGCCGCCTCAACGCACCGTCTTCCCATTCCCAACCCGTTTAAGCACCCAATTACCTATCAATAAAGTTGCAGACAAACGTTCGATTTATATTCATCGGGTTCTGCTCCTTGTCTCTTTTTCAGTTCCACGTTGCTCCGCTAGGTTCGCGATTGTAGGATTCGGGGAATTGAAGACGGATTGCGTGGCTGATGTGTCGTCAACGTGTAGTGAGGTTTCGATTAGTTTCGTCACCTGGGTGCATTCCGTGGTTTAATGGAGGGAATTGTCTGGGTTCCTTCGTTTGAATCGTCCTAGAGGTGTAGACGGATCCAAGAAACCATTTGGAACTTCCAGTGAATGGAGAAAGCGAAGTAATTTTTTTAAGTAGTTTAGGCATTCTTCGCAGAAACCATAGTATAAACTTATACGCTGTTGTTCAGATCGTGCTCTTTTGTAAACTATTTGTAGGTAACCAAACGAAACTTTTTTTTTGGCTTTTTTTTATTTTCTTCATTGATTCAAATTATGCATTTCACATCATAAAAATCAATGTTCGGTTACGCAATATTTGCTTGAAATGTTAACAAAACATGGATTGCATTTTGCAAAAAGGAACCGGAAGCATTGCAATCATGCTAAGATTGTGCAACTCCATTGTTTGCTAAATAAAATTACTAATATCATGAGAAAATATAAAGTTTACATGGTAAGTTTTGTCTTAAATTTACAGTTTTTAGCGAATTAAATAGAAACTGTCGATGGATAATCTGGTTTTTCCTCCAAGCAAAAATAAAATGCACAATCTTAGCAACATGGAAATGCTCCTGGTTCCTTTTTGCAAACCCAGTTAGACAAAAAATATTTTTAAGAAATTTTAAAAATATTAAATTAATATTTTCACAAAATATTTTTAAAAACTTTTTATATTATTTTTAAAATCTACTCATGTTAACCTCAGTTAATTTGAAAAATATTTTTTGAATATTTTCAAAATATTTCTTGAATTTTTTCAAAGTATTGTAAGAATATTTTAAAAATATTGCACAAGTATTGCATCCTAGAGTGCGCGCTCTCTAGGTGATATGTTTGGTACTAATGTTCTTCCGAACGTGCATATGCGTTGCTACCAGGTGGTGGATCATCGTAGAGTTGTGACTTACTTTAAAATCCGCGCCGTCCTAGTCGGGATTAGAACCCACGCCTCGGGATGGAGTTGCAATCCGTAGTCCAGTACTTTACCACCAGACCAGCCAGGCTTCCTACAGATGGGCCCCTAAATTCAATCTCTTAACTATCGCAGGCCTCTGAGTCCGTAATATGTTTGTTTATTGACGGATTCTTATGATATTTTACCAGACTTTATTATTTATTATTTTTTTATTGTTTTTTATTTCATCATGTAATTTTTTCATTCTCATTTTTTTTAACTCTCTCTCATTTTTTTTTTAACTATCTCTTTTTTTTAAGTATCATTTTTTTTAACTCATTCTTTTTTTTTAACTCTCATTTTTTTAACTTTCTCTTTTTTTTATTTTTTTTTTTTATTTATTTTTTTTTAAAACCAAATTAACGTTTTTTATAATTGCGTCTTTTTCCAGTTTTAATTATTTGGGCCTTTTTCTAGTTTGAATTCATGTCGATGTATTTATGTTATTTATTTATTGTTCTTATTTCTTTTTTTCTTATAATTTTTATAATATTAATTCAAACATTTTAAAAAAATTTAATATTTTAAAAATATTATGAAATATTATTTTTAAAATATTAACAAAAATAATTATGATATATTTTAACAATATTATAAAATATTATTTTAAAAATGTTTACTTTTTATATTTTTAAAGTATTTTTGGAATATTTTAAAAATATTATAAGATATTATTTTTAAAACGTTTACTTTTAATATTTTTAAAATATTTTTAAAACATTTTAAAAATAATATTTTATAATATTTTTGAAATGTTTACATTTTATATTTTAAAAATATTCCACAAATATTTCAAAAATATGTCATATTTTATATTTTAAAAGTATTTTGAAAAATATTTTTGGAATACTTTTAAAACATTCTTGAAATATTTTAAAAATATAAAGAAGAAAATATTTTCTGTAAATATTTTTGAAATAAGGTACATATTTTTAAAATATTTTAAAAATATTGCTGTCTAACTGGGAAACGCAATCCACATAATATTTTTACGTAATTATTTTTAAAATATTAATTCAGTTTTCTCAAATGGCATAGCAAATGAGCATTCATAAGCCAGGATTGGCGTCCATTTCGTATGAAAACTAAAAATTATGGGTAACCTTTGTTCGGCAGATAATGAGTGGATAATGAGGGAAAAAATCAAGTAATGTGTAAGTTCCGTAACATACACCGAATATTTCATTATTTACGTGTTTTTCATTTTTTTTATCTCACAGCACTCTTTATTAATTTCGTCGCGAGCGCAGTTGAATTCCTCAAACGCTGTCTTATATACAGAGCTTATAACTTTTACATTTTGTTCCGTGGAACTTCGGAAGTGTACTTGTCTCTTTTTATGAAAGTCAAGGCGACAGAGGACCGCGACCGCTGCAATTTCAGTCGGGAGTTTCGAAACTGCTCTTGCACTTTTATTAAAAGTTAAAGAAATTATGCTTATTTACGTCTTTTATGTATGATGCAACTGGAGCGCGATGTTTTATGATGCATGTTTCCTCACGGTTAAGAAGAGTTTCGAGTAAGGCAAAATAAATGTTCATTGCAATATTGCGCTAATTGTGCATTGTGCGGTTCGTTTCACCGGAGGAAGATGCATGGTGGAAGTTGATATTTGGTGCTAAAAATGTGTGTTACTGAACATGTAAGAGAGCATTCGTCTTCATGACGAGACTGCTTGTCACTGAATGAAAAACTTTAAGACTACATTTTGGAAAAGGAAAAGTCTGATTTTTACTCATCTCAGAAACAACTTGTTTGCTTTTAGTTTCTGTATTCGGATATGTGTTTTTCTTGATGAGCAAGAAATGGTGTTGGTATGTAGGGTGTAGCCAAGTGCTAGAAATAATGTAACAATTTTATAAAAAAAACACTTACATTTTACCGAAACTTTTCGAAGCGAGCGCTTTATCGTCAGGGTCACAAAGTATACATCACAAAGGCCATAATTTAATTTTAGACAAAGTAACAGATTTCATCGGTAACAATTACCAATGTTAATCCAATGTTACCAATTAAATCTGTTACCTTGTCTAAAATTAAATTATGGTCTTTCTGATGTATACTTCGTGACCCTGACGATGAATCGCTTGCTTCGAAAAGCTTCGGTCACAGTTTATTAATAATAAAATGTAAATGTTTTTTTTTTAAAAAAAAAAAATTATACTATTTCTAGCACTTGGCGACACCCTACATACCAAGATATTCAGTGCTATTACCTTTTAGACATTGTATTATACAATTTTCGCTGAACTTGTTGAAATATAGTGCCTCCTTTTTTCAAAGTATAATTTCTTTTTTTTAAGTGACAAGACCTCTTGTATAAATAACAATATGAGAGCTTGGACACCGAAACCATTCCAGTAAGAAACTCTTGTAGATGAAACAACTCCTGTAGTTCACAGGAAAGGGCCGTCGGTCATTCGTTGAGGCCAATTTGGTTTCACAGTGTGATTATACGAGGATCAAGGAGGACTTGAACCAGTGGATTTGCAATATATCGATTTATCTCCCATTTAAAACTTTAAAGCAGGATCGATAAACGGGTATTTGCAACGAACATCTCAATAATCGATTCTTTACCATAGCATAGCTTCAAATGGGGGGAAATATCGATAATCGATAGTGGAAGAATCACAAGACGAGCGCATTATGAACTAAATTTTGCGATTCGGAACCACAATCCAGGCTCCATCTAGAAACAGCGTATGTACCATTTGTTTTTCATGCACATACGCGTTTTTTCGGATGAGCCGGAGATTGTACGTAGTTCCTGATCGCAAAATTAAGTCCGTTTATTCCAGCACCAAATAGCAACATCGTCGATGGAAGGAAAACAAGGCAAAAAATCCACGAAAACCTTGGGTTGCGGCGCCCACCTTAGCTTTACATCCCCCTTCTACCCTCTCCCGCGCCCATTCAGCATTCAGCATTCAGAATTTCAGCGCGATTTCGGTGAGAGGTTAACGCACGTTGACGAAAGATGTTCTCAACGTGAAGTGCGGGATTACGGGGAGGTAAAGGGACGGCTTAAAGTGGGGACAGGGGAAGCCAGTGGGTCGGTTGACTCGTGTTGATTTAATGTCATATGAATATGATTACAGCGACGATTACCATTATACCCCATCCCCCCTCCATCCTAACCAGCTCCGGTCCCCAACTCCTTGCCTCCCTTATTCTCTAAAATCCTATCCTTCCCCTTGAACAGCCCTGCCATTTCCCTGCAGGGAATAATTACCAGTAAATGAAATCATGATCCACAAGTCTGGATTGTAATTGGACCGCTCTTAGCAGAAATGAACTAAGCACCATCAGTTATTGCCAAAATTAACCGGGAAATTTGATTTAATACAAAGAGTGTTTTCACGGATTCCTTTGAAAATTTTAAAGAATTTTGCATCATAATTTACAGAAAATTCCCTGAAATTTGCACAAAAATCCGTACAACCGTTTTCTAGTAAAAAATTAAATTGTCCAATTAAATTTGGCAAATAACTGATGTGGCTTGGTTCATTGCTGTTTGATGCGATCCAATTTTAGTGGATCGTCTAAAAAGCGCTAATGCCTGTTTTTCTAATTTTCCGTAATGTTTTGAATGGTTTCGATGAAAAAGCTGTGTGCAGTAACGTCAGTAACAAAACCTTGGGAGAGGGCAGCAAGTAACCTGGCATAATCCCTAGATGATACATAAGCAAAGGAATGGATAGTTTGATTATTGCATATGACAATAACGTAATTAAAGTTAATTTAATAACCGTTAATATTGTAAGATTGCTCAAAAATCAAGACTTCAGCAAATCGATCCCAATTTTCTCTCTTTTTTATCTAGGCCCTCTGAAATGCATGACGGGGGGAGGGGGGTGTTTTTGCCGCCCCCCCCTCCCAATTACTCCACTTTCTGTGTACTTTCATTAACGTGCGTAATAGGTTTAATGACTGTTCCTTGAAAGACTTGTTTATTTTTTCTCACGTTCATAAAAATTTGAGAAAAAAAACACCGATTGATGGCTTAAGTGCAAAATCGCGTATCTTCGAGTGCAATTTTGCAGACTTCTTGTCAAATTTCTTTTTTTCTTCGGTAAACTAGTCAATGCATTTTCTCAATGTCCTCCTTGATTCTTTCTTTCTGTCAGCATAATATTTTGTATGAATTTTAAGCTAAATGTTGACTTGTCTCTCTTTGAAAAAGTAATAGATAAGAAGAAATTTTGAAATACCGCGATGGAAAAACGTGGTTTTGCACTTTAGCAGTCGATATAGAGACATGTTTTCGATAGACATCAAAGTTTTAAGCCAACGCGATGGGATTACAAATAATAGACAATGTCTTCCATCGCTTTCAGGCTTTTTTTTTGAAGTTTCGGTTAAAAGCACCCAGGAAGAGAATTTACACAGGTTCATGAGTTCACAGCGCTTCTCGTAGCATTTTACCGGCTCAGTTTATCAGCATCCGTCGGAAAATAGAGTGCGTGTCCATTTGAACTTGTGAATAATGAAGAAAGTGAAAAAGGGACTGCGTGTACCTGCAAAGTGACTGTTCGCTTACAAAGTCTTGGTCCTAAAAACAACATAATTTCAATGCATTATAGAGCGGGATATCCGTTCTTTTCACAAGATTCCTATGTAATGATCCGCCTACACGAAACGCGGTAGCCGGTGACAGTATTTGATTTTTTTGTATTTGCGAAGAAAATGTTTACTCTGCTGTAGAAAGGGGCTGCGTTGTCAGTAGCTAAAAAATAACGTTTCCATTTTTTATTCCTTTAATTTTTTCCCTGATGAAGAAAATGCTCTTTCTAAGATCAATGATTTAATACTTTTTTTTGAAAGCAGAACCCTGAAAAATGGTTGTCAATCGTTAAAAAATTGAAGATTCTTTAAAATATCATAAATTCGCAGTTTATGTCACCACTTAAGGGCTCTTATCAACCAAAAACCGAGGAAATATAGGAATTTTTGGAGAAACTTTCATGAAAGCGAGAAATATAGCGCAAATTTACTTTTAAATAGTGTGCTCAGTTGGCTGTATCTCTTGCGTGCAACAAACATATTTTATTCAATTTTTGGTTTACAAGTTGTTCATCAATCATCAAGCAAAAAATAGCTTAAAACCCCGAACTTCACTTCTGCCTCACTCAACCGCATTGCTCAGATCTTCAGTCTAAAATATATCATCACTGAACGGACCGGTGCGAACTCGACAACGATGTACAGGTAGGACACGAGCGTGTAAACGCCTAACGTCACTTAAAAATACATCAAAACCCGACATTGCACTTGTGAAGTCGCAGCACTGCTGCCAAAATGCAAGGAATACCCAGAGTATCTCCTAGATGAGCACTGACCATTCCACCTGCAATCGGACACCGTTGTTACCACATCTAACACCGCGCCGTACCGCCGTTGAATACTTCATGCGCAGCACCATTGCCCGCGCCGGCCACTAACCGGGCAGGCTTAAGAGCCGATTGCTTTAAATGTGTGTTGAAGCTACATGTAAATGACCCCGGAGGTCCTAATGCTTGCATGTGCCCACCGTCACCTCTGAGTCTCAATTCGGTGATTAGCACAGATCCTTGGGGTTTCTTGATTGGTTACCGGTTGTGACACTCTAAGGGGGCAGGTACACCTGCGAGCTAGACGCGCGTCTTGAGCGGCTAGTATAGGCCTTCGGCCGTGTTCGGCAATCTTCGTAGCCAATCAGGTTGCAACTTGGATCGGATCCTACTTTTCAGGTCAAGACCATAGAGCACATAGAGTCGTAATGTAAGTGGGTGAGCTGGCGCAACTTTTAAGCATTTTCCAGGTCCCCAATTCCGAGACCCCTGTGTGACGCCGGGTCACTTTTTCGATACTTAATCGATTGTTTGCGATACAAGGCTATCCGGCCATCCAATGTAAACAAAGAAGATAGGAATCACCACGTATTCCCCACCGCCATTTTGGATCGAGCATGTATCGAAAAAGTGCCCCGAATTCGGCGCACACCGGGCTCGGAACTCGTCGAGCAGAACATGGCGCCAGCTCTCCCATTCACATTACGACTGTACGTACTCTATGGTCAAGACGTGCGTATAGCACACACATTTGTATCTGGCCATTAAAAGAAAAGGAACCTTAGCCTACGGAAACTAAAATTGAGTAATAATTGATAGTATCTCATACACAAAGGGAAAAGTCTGGTCATATTGTCGTTCCCCCACTAAAGGACGTAACTGCATTCCTTTGTTGCCAAATTTCCCCTCCCAAATTGAACTTTTAATACGAGAATCTTGGGCATTTTTAACCAAATTTTTTTCTGATTTCATGCAAAAACAAATGCAATTCTACCACAGTCGATAAAAATTATCGGCGTTTTTACCAAGGTCCAGTAAAATTACCGAGAAGGTTTAGTAATTTTACCGAGATTTCTCGGTAAAATTACCAATTCCATAAATGGTAATTTTACCAAGAAATATCTGGGATTAAATAGAACCCTGAATTCTTGGTAATTTTACCCTTTTCTTTGTAAATACACAGAGATTTTTTTTTCAGTGCAGGAAACTTTCGAATCGACGGACTTATTTCAAAGTGTCACTCGCGGAATTTTTGGAGAAAGCACATAACGAGGTGCTGAAATTCTAACCCTGCCCACTACGCAGTCATACATTAGCCCTATAATTACGCTCCGAAGAGAGAGCGGAAACAGGGCGCGAGAGAGATGGAAAGGGCGGGGGGCGCCGGCCGCGCTTGGCGTGACGATCCGAGCGCGGAGTTATCGGAGAACCCATAATTGTCATAACTTTTATTAAAATTTAATTCCTGGCGCTGCGCTACTTCCCGCAACGACCGGCTCTAACGGCGAGTTACAGCACCGCTAAATGCACTCTGAAAGTGCAATAAAACTGCGTCGAGTGCATACAGCAGCGTGGAACCGGAACATGCACAGGGCGTGTAAATGCGCTGACAATTCGGTCGCGACTTCGCGAATCGACCTTCAATTGCGCGAATTTAAATCCAAAGGACCTATCTCAATCCTGACATGAACCCGTTCAGGCATGGATTCATATGAGTCTTAGAGCCCATGTCGCAATGTAGATAGTTCCTTTTGATTTGAGGATTCGAATGTGTCGCGAATGTTCGCGAAGCATTGCGGTTTTCGCCGTGGGAAATAGAACCGCGTGCATCCGGTGGAAACCTCATGCAGTTAAGCGGTTTTGGCTAAGCACGTCAGAGTAGGGTAATGGGGTAGTAAATAGTAACACCTCGGTAATTTTTGAGTACATGACGGAGTGCATTGAAATTAATGCATCTGTCCTCGCGTTTGATCAGCCAATAAGTCGAGTGCGGAGTTTTTGCAGGTTGCATACGCCCGATAATTTTAAGGGGCTCCTATATTGCTGGTTGCATTAATGTCGTCGACGATGTATCGTTTCCAAGACGAAATAATGTAACTACGTCTCCGTGTTGCAAAATTTCTACTCGTGATTGAAGTACTGTGTGCAGACAGGGCTATTCTTTGGTTGATGCGCTTCAAAATCTCCGCTGTTAATTAACATTTCTCCGGAGAATACTAACGGGTAACTTTTCTGAAAATTTTATCGTAGATAATTTTAAAATCAAAAAAGAATATTCCGTTAAGTTTTAATAAAATATTTCTGCTGCTCTTATGATGAATGAAAAGTTAGCGGAGATTCTGAGGCACCGTGAACGAGAAATGTTCCTCCTGCACCCAGTGATTCGGTTTGCATTTGTACTCTGGAACCCTACTTTTTGACCCGATTCGAACAAAACTGCTCTAATGGGAATGTTGCCGGAGACTTCTTTCCTCATATGGTAACAAATTTAGAATGGGTGACTAGGCAAGTATAAATTAAAGCACTATACGTAACTTTCCTCCTCAAAATTTCACGAAGGAAATAAATCACACAACCGAAAATCTTGACTCAACTTCTATAAACAACATACGAGTATCTGTAATGCGAGCATTAGTTAAATTGCAAAAATACAAATGACGTCATTTCTATAATCTTAATACCATTTGATCAACCATTTTTTTTGATCATTTGATTTTGAGACAATCTTGTTAATACCTCGTTCAAGAGTTGATTCCCGAACCTCCTGCTGTAAGAATAGTTTTCTTCGTAAAGTTTTGATGAGACAACTCTAGTCGCCCATTAACGGTCTAGACGGCTTAAAATAGGACTAGAACTTACGTTTTTTTTGATGCGTCTGTAGATATCATGCAACGGTTTACCTGAAAGCGAGGCTGTTTTCACCACCACCAAACTTTTGATACCGCCAACTCACCTTTTTTTTTAAAAAAAAATTTTTGCTCTTGGAAAAAACGCGACCAGAGGGATTGAAACGGGCAACATTGATAACTTCGCGTGCCACCCAACCTTTACATCTATGAGATATACTTTTACAACACTTGTGTAGTGAAGCTCAATTTTCTTATCTCTTTATTGTTTCAGTGCCTCCTGAGAAAATAGCGATTTACGATGAATCCACCGACGAAGAAGCAAGACCAAGGGAGGCTCGAGGGGAGGGAACTTCACCGGTCTTCAGATGTCAAGTTTCTGGTGGTAAGTTCGCGATCTCTTGTTGTCCTTATTTGCTCAAATTTTTATCACAATCACTGATTTTACTATTTTTCCGTTATTATACAAAAAATAGCGGCGGCGGTGATTTCAAGTATCAGAACAACATGAATTTAATAGAAGGGAAACAAATCGACCCATGTGTTTTCAGAATATTGTAGCTTCTGATTGGCTTCAAATACTAAGTATGTGCAGTTAGTACAATTCACAAAATCGTTTTTATTTCGATTAAAACTGATTACTTTGGGGGGAAAATAGCAAAAATGTTTATTATTGTACACAAATCTTACAAGACTGTAATAGAGTTGGCCCCCCTCTATTAATGCGATCCAAATCGACACTCTAAACAGCAGTTTTTCCACCCAATGAAAATTATAAAGAAGCAATTGGAACTGCTTTTTACACGTATGAATAAATAAATTAAAATTTTTATTTTTATTTTTTTAACTTGTATAATCCCCAGAGTAGTTTTATGAACATATGAATAAGTTCTTTATTGGACATAATTTGGACTTTTTTTTTGCAATCTGGAACTATAAAATCAAGCCCAGTTTAAAAACAACGTATGCGCCATTAGTTTCCCTATGCACATGAGTGATTTTTCAGATGAGCCAGAATTTATAGCTCCAAATTGCAAAATGCAGTCCATTTAAGTCGTTGCCTAATTTGTCGTTTCCCGCACGAAGAAACGTAACTTCATTTCCCAGCAGTCCGATTATTGAAACTATGTTGGCACGACAAGACAATACATGGCCCTATTTTAACCATGCAATATACATCCCATTTTGATGTCTTATGGGGCTGCTTTTAACTTTCAAAGATCGGCACGCTGGTTGCAAAATTGACTTAAACAATACAATTCATTACGAGAATAAACTTGCACTTCGTCAAAAATTTTTCTGATTTTTGCATGAGATCAGAAGAAAAAATCGTGAAATTTTTCGTCAGAAATTCCCAAAATTCTCCGCGTAATAATGTGTAGTTACGTTCTTTCGTGAGAAAAACGACGAAGTTGTCAAACTTTTAGACGGAAAATTATTTAATAATTTGAAAGTTTTTCCGTTTTTATTAGGATTCATGTTAATGTTGTTAATGTTTTAAAAGAAAATGGACTGCACTTTGCAATTCGGAGTTATAAATTCTGGCTCATTTGAAAAAAAAAACACTTATGAGCATTGGGAAACTAATGGCGCATACGTTGTTTTTAAACCGGGCCGGAATTTATAGTTCCTAATTGCAAAATGTAGTCCAAATGACCAGAAGATTAGGAAGAAAAGGTAAACATTTTTTTAGAAAACATTCTAAGAAAAGGATTTGATTGTTGGTAGGTCGGCCACCTCCTCGGGTAACATGGCTGCTGGACTCAGGACTGCTGGACGAAACTAGCGATACGATCGGTGACAGAACCATTAACGTGATTCACGTTCCGCCTCTGACCCGTCTCAACGTCAACTCGCGGCTCTCCTGCCAGGCATCCAACACCCACCACATCGCCCCGGTCACCAAAACCATCCAGCTTGACGTCTATCGTAAGTACCCATAACTATAACATGTAATCATGAATTTCAGTTAGTTCCCGGAAATGTACCATGTCCTGAATGGGCTCACATAATTTCTTTCTGGGTATGTATTGGTAAAGATTACATTCATAAACTGAGCCGATGCACACCTTTCTTTTAATTGATTTTTGGAAAGATCCTAAAAACGAGAATGCCTTTACTTTACGGTTTTTATTGGATCAACTTTTAGCCGAGAAATTCATTTCAAATTGCAATCCGGTTTCAAACGGAAAAATATCGCGGCAATAATAGATTTCGTGACGTCTCAAGAAAAATTTGACTATTTTTTGCAAAAAGGAACTGCTTCTTCAGGCTTATTTTAGAAACAAAGTAAGTGCTACTTGATTTCAAATGCAGATGTACGCTTTTGTGGATGAGCCAGAAACAGTAGTGTTCCTACTTGCAAAATTTAGCCCAATCGCCGAGTGCAATTTGCCCCCATATTTTTTTATCCACTCTCAGATCGCAATTCTTAGGAGAGATGATGTATCTCAAACGTTTCAATATCATTCCTGTTTAAAGTTACATTTTTTTGTAAATTTTAACTTACACATGATTAGCTCCTGTTCCTTTTTAATTAATATTTTATAGCATCAGCCAAGAATGGGGTTGTCAAGACCCCAAAACATCCCGCCTTCTTGAGCAACTAAATTTTAACCTTAATTATCAATTTTGTTTATTTTACCCTTCATAAAAAGCTTTAATAAAAACACGAATGCACGGTCCGAACTTGGATTAGAATTTAACGTTCAAAAATGAGTTCTCACCTCTCCTTCCACCACCCTTGCGTTACCTTGCTTTCCGGTGGAAAGTTCACTCCTATAATGCAGAAGATAATGAGAGAGAAGCTCGCCTCGCGGTGCGGAGGATAATGCTCGCCCGGTCGCCACTCCCCGAAAAATCCAGGACTCCGTCCCTCTATAATTCATTTAAAATGTTAAAATATCGTGCACGATTCGGCAACTTGAGAAGGGGATAGGCGGGTTCGAAGGTGATATAGGTGAAACTTTGTTTGGGTGTCAGACACGGACGCGACGGAGGGGCGGGGGCGGGGTGCAGGCGGAGGGGGTATTTAACTCGGAATCCGGGCTAATGCTAGGGCAGACCAGACATCGATAAATACGACCCCTGACCCGATGATCCCCCCAAACAATAAAATATATCCCTCCGAACTGACCCCCAGCGAGCTCGCCCGATAACATCTCTGGCTCTTTCCTTCTCGGGTTTCGTCCGCGCCCGCCTCCTTGGGAAGAACGCCGTATGAGCATACCAACGTTGCCAAATTTTCTCCAAAATCCGCGAATAAAGTGGACGGATTTGAACAGAATCAGCCCGTACTGAAAAAATATCGATGTTGATTTAACATTCTGTATGTAAAAATAGTGTGCGGGAACTTCTAAAATGCTGAATTAACCGCTGCAGCAGTTAATTTAGCAATGCCAAGATGTAAAACTAACTGCTGAGGTGCGTAATTCAGCATTTTATAAGTTTTTGCGCACTTTTTTTACATCCCAAATTTTACATTAACTTCACGTTGTCTAATGGACCTGTTGCAAACTTTTGCTAGAGCAAAAATAAGAGTTGTTTCTTGTAGATAATGCCTCAAAAATCACGATGAGCGCATCGGCAAAGTCTGAAATGCACTCATAACTTCACAATCTGCGTAAGAAATTTGCGTTTTTTTAAGCTTCCCGCTTCAAAAACGATACTACGGCACAGGTGAACATTTTGTTAGAGGAGTCGCTCCATCGTCGGCGATATTCATCATGGCCGACGCTTGCGCGCAGTTCCGCGCGTAATTCGAGGAGAGTTCAAGGTCAATCAATTCGGGCGTGGAAAATATGAACGTTAACACACCGATTGTTATCTGGTCTAATCCAGTTCAGATGTTATCTCGTCCCATCAAACGTGTTTTGGCGGATTGGCGTCGGCCATGATGATTATTGCCGACGATGGAACGACTCCTCTTACAAAATGTTCACCTGTGCCGTAGTACCTATCGTTTTTGAAGCGGGAAGCTCAAAAAACCGCAAATTTCTTACGCAGACTGTGAAGTTATGAGTGCATTTCAGACTTTGCTGATGCGCTCATCGTGATTTTCGAGGCATTATCTATAAGAAACAACTCTTATTTTTGCTCTAGCAAAAGTTTGCGACAGGCCCATTTGAAGTATTTAAAGCGCTGGGTGCAGAAAGTGCATTTCTTGGTTGCGGTGTCTCAAAATCTCCGCTATCGTTTCATCCATCATGATTAAAGCAAATGTATGTATTAGGTTGTAACTTTTACTGAATATTCTTCATGATTTTACAAGGCTGAAAACGTAAAATTCCAGGAAATTTACCCAATACTATAGCACTGAAGATTCTGGGATACCGCAACCGAGAAATGCCCTTTTTACACCCAACGCCTCATTTATGTCTTTGAAAGTTCAGAAGTTTGAAAATTCTGTGCAGTTACCTTGCAGTGTTGCTCAGATTGTGCAGCTTTGTATTTTACCTGTAACTTACCAAACAAACACACATCCTAATATTCAAAGGGAAAGTAGGAAAAAAGCGCAAGTCGTCAAAGTCGCTAACTCTTTTTTTGCCGAAATTGTCAGTCAGGCAGTATTGTTCGTTGGCCCTCGAAGTTGGAAATGGTATAATTGTTTTTTTGCTTTATTAATGAGTTAGGTTAGGAGTTAGGAGGAGGTTAGGAGTTAGAAGTGTAAAAGTGCGTGGGTCGTAGAAACACCATCCTCTATTCAACCGCACTGGCAACGACGCAAGTTGCCGCTTAGTTGTAGTTCCCAGTTGATGTGTGTAAAATGAGCTCAGGTTTCCCATTATGCCGCGCTAAGGAAGAACGCCGTATGAACATTCGAGAGTTTGCAAATTTCCTTCGATGAAATGTTTATTTTTGAAGAAAGGTATGAATATTTTCCCTTTAAATTTTCAGAATCTTTAGGTAAAATTGCGAACAATATTATCTTAAAAATTGAAAGAAAAAAAATTCATGAATTTACCAGGAAACCTGCGTTTTATATAAGAAAATTTGGTAACGCCTGAGGGTTCATACACCGTTTTTCCTTAGCACGGCAGCATTGCTGCCTGCCATGATGGAAAGGGAATCGAGGGTGGAGTTGCTCGGCAGCCAAAGGGAAGCTCCTTGCACACACTACACATGCAGGCTTAGAACACGTAATACGGAGGTCTGTGCGCAGGCATAAACGCAGAGACAGCTGGCGCCAAAGGTCGGATGCAAGTATTCGTGGTCCTGGGTTGTCCGTGTTGCATATCCAAAAATTGAAGGCGTTTTGGCTTCCGCGTGCTGTAACGCGGCACAATAGCTTGCGTGCGTCGTTCAAAATCGTTTTCAACTCAAAATGAATCACGGTAACTTTAACAATATGTCATTCTTTCAGACAACGATTATTTTCTCACCTGTATTTTGCTTGAACCCAAATTGTACTAAGAAATTCAAATCATATTTTGTGGAGAGTTTCCTCTACAGTAATCCTTGAAATTTTCAACCACCTAGAAAGTCTCTTGGATAGGTAAAGCGTTACAATTTCTTTTGCGCAATATATTTTAAAGTGTGGATTCAACTTGACAGCTAGAATATAACGCAAACATTTTTCCCACACTTGCAGATGATTTCTTCCCAAAAATTCAAAACTTGGGTCACTACTTTCAAAATGTCAAGACTACGGACTCATCGAGAAATTCTAACGTGTTCCTAGTCTCAAAATCACAAAAATTTGCGTGGTAGTTGTCTGTGAGTAACCATGACAAAACATTAATATTTAGGAAGTTGCAGAACTCATAGTTATGACCATAATGAGAGTAAACGGCACAATCCCTTTCACTTATTTGTCTCGGGAATTAAACGAAGCTGTCAAAGAGAAAACAATTCGCTCTCCGAGACAATGAGTTGATGGGGCTTGAAAAAGAAATAAAACCTCGCCACCGAAGATAAGAACAATAATTACGAGGTAAGCAAACGCAGAATCCATTCATTGGCACTCTAATTAGGTAACGGTGTAAGCATCTGAAAGTCATGAGACCCGGGAACCCTGAACCAGTGAAGAAAATAAAGCTGAAGGTCTTTCGAGGCTTGAACAAAAAAGTCGGGGCATAATTCTTTCCAACCATTCTACTGTGTTAAGGAAGAACGCTGTATGGGTTTCCAGACGCTGCAATATTTCCTTCAATAAAAACCTAATTTTCCGGAAAACTGATTAAAATTTTTTTGCTCAAATTTTTCTGATAATTTCGTCCGCAATTTATCTAAAATATGAAAAAAATTCAAGGAGAAACAAGCATAATTTCCCTTTGAAGTACACGTTTTATCCGAAAAAATTTGGCAACTCTGGAATGTTCATACTGCGTTTTTCCGTAGGAAGGTAGCATTCTTGGAGGGTATTTTTGATTATGAGGCAAGATTGAGAGCTCCGAGAGTTTATAAAGATGTAACATTATTATTTATTTCATTTTTTTATACTTTTCCTCCAAGTTATTCGCTCCATTGTTTACATTGAGAGACGGGGGATATTTTTCATTTGAAAAGGGGAGGAGGAAAAGGGGGGGAGCTACGCGATTGCACAAAATGAATTATTGCACCTCGAAACTTCTCTCAATCAACCCCCACGATTCCGAAGCGAGCGCGGCCGCCTTGCGAATCATCCTCGCAGAAGTCATAATTTAGTCCGGGTAAATTATCTCATAAATTCACCGCCGAGACTAAGACGCTCCTCGCAGCCCGGGCAAAAATCGCACGTTCCACTCAACAACCGCGCTTAATTTTCAGGCTTGAAGCTTGATCAAATTTAACCTCAAACTTAGGGAGTTAAGAAGAGAGGAATGTGCGCGAGCGACTTTGGTGGATTTCCTTAAGGATGAGTTTAAAATAGGGTATAGAAGTCGCGTTTTCCTCGACACTGGAGGTACCGGGAATGGCATGGAACCACGGGCCACAAGAAGACCAAAAACTCTTGATTTGATGCACCAAAAGATAGGAGATCAGAAATAAAAAATTAAAAGTTCCAGTACTTTAGCTTTTGGCCCACGATTTACAGCTATTTATTCCGTCCCTTTCTCCTCCCTTTCCTCCCTCTATTTCTCCGTTTTTGCTCTTTCTCCTTCATTTTCTCTTTCCTCTCTTATGCTCCTTCATGTTATCCATCTTCTTTCATTTTTTTTCATATCCTCTTCCCACTTTCATTTCTCCTCCCTCCTTTACTTCTCCCCATTCTTACTTATTTCTTTCATCATTTTCCCAACTTCTTTCTCTTTTGTATTTACTTCTTCATCTCCGTCTTGTTTGCTCTCCTTCGCTTTTTCCTCCGTTCTCTATCTCATTCTGCTTCCTGTTTTTCTAATTTCCGTCTCTTTTCCTCTTCTATTTCAATTCTTTTATATATTCTTCCTCTCTCTTTTCATTTTTTCTGCTCTCAGTCTCCTTCTTCTCCTAATCCTTCTTCCCCTCCTCCTTTCCCTTCTTTTCTTTTTTGTCCTCGTTTTCTTTTCATTCTTCCGTTCTTCCTACTTCGTTTTTCTCCCTATTCCTCCTGTCCTCACTCGTCTTTTTTCCCCTTCGTTCTCCCCAGGAAAAAGAATTTTTTTAATTATTAACGCTGGACTGCGTAGCGGCCAAAGGAAACCCCCTGGTACACCCAATATGTGTAGAATTGGAACACTTGATACGATAATCTGTACACAGGTGAAAACGCAACTATTCGTGGTCCTAAGTCGTCCGTGTTGCATATCCCAAAAAATGAAGGCGCTTTGGTTTACATACGCTGACAGCACCAGCATTAGATTATGGAAAAATGAGAGGATTCATCCCCTAACTATCAAAGGCTACGCTAGTGGGGACGAGACGCATGCCTTGTGTTCTCGGACAACCCCCCTCCCCCTTCCCCATCCTCTATACCCAAATCGTGCAACTCGGAACCGTGGAGCGTTTGAGGGAGGTGTGGAAAGCGACGGACAAACAGCGGTAAATGTTGCGCACGAAGCGCCGCGCCGCCATACTACAGGAGACAGCAGTAACTCCATCCCAGAGGCTCATCCGAAGCGCATAAGAGCACGTTCCAAGCACGGCTCACTCCGTAACGAAGTTACTGCCCTCTTCCGTAGCACGGTGAATCGCGGGGAAGAGATCAACTCCGTTTCGAAGTGAGCTTCGAAACGCATATGTGCACGGGCCAAGCACGGCTCACTCCGAAACGAAGTTACTGCCCTCTTCCGTAGGACGGTGAATCGAGGAGAAGCGATCAACTTTCGTTTCGAAGTGAGCCTCGAAGCGCATAAGAGCGCGTGCCGATCCGAGCGCGGAGTTACTGCTCTCTTGCGCAGGGTGGGGACGGGGGGCGGGGCGATTAGCGGCGCGGAATATGTTGCAAGCAGACGCCTGATTTATACGGGCGCGAGGTGGCGAGCACGGTCAAATGAACACGAATAACACGGGAGTCGATTCCAGTCGGTGTCAATTATGCGGACCGCGATGAATATTAGGCCTCGAGTCAAGATTAATGAGTCGCAATTGGCTCGCGGCCCCCGCGGATGAGGACCGGACTCATCCCCCCCGCCCCCGCCCCCGCCGCCCCGATGTGGGGGAAGAGAGCAGTAACTCCATCCCGGGGTGAGCTTCGAAGCCCGCAAGGGAACGTGCTGAACGTGGACCATGTGTTCGGGTGGAGTTACTGCGGTTTTCCTTAATACCGGAGCATGGGTTTGCATTATGGTCCAACCCCCCCCCCCCCCCNNNGGGGTGTGCTGCGTGTTGCTGCAGTTCGGTTTTGTGTGCCTCGGTTTCAGGCGGTGTTGCCCGGCGGATCTCCGGAGAGGATATTGAAGACATAATTGCATGAAAGTTCAGGAAATGTCCAAATTTGATGAGAGCGCCTGTCCCATCGACGGTGCGATTCTGCAAGTTGGCAACTCTGTTTCCCTCCGTTTAAATCCGTTAAAAATATCGATATCAGGCGAGGCAAGCTGCGTCACCATAGGTTGTTATGCATTCATTTGGATGGAGGAAAGCAGTGTTACCAACTTTCAATAATCGTGACTGTCCACTTAGGGTCATGTTCTGCCTCATTCCCCCTCAGATTGAGATGTATTCAGTCAGTTCATCTTCTCAGTTACACCTCCAAGATATAGACAATGCCATCTTTTTAACGTTTCTAATATGTTTTAGAATCCCCATGCCATTTGATTCGATTTGGAGTAATGTAAACACTTTTTATACATTTTTGCTATATTTGATCCAGTTTTACATAGTCCCATGTCTAGTCCTCAGTCTTATACTGATACTCATAAGAACTTTTTGACTCTAATTGATATTTTTGGAATTTTTTAGCTTGGCTTTTCCCGCGAAACCGTGTGGCCCCGGCATTGATTCACCACTTTGTCCCGTTTTTCGATGGCCATAGTGCAAAACCACATATCTTAATTGCGGTGTTTCTAAATATCTGCTCCTATTTTGTTTTTCGCAAGAAAATAAGTCAACTTTACAGCTTGAAAAAATTGAATGTTCCCTCTAACACAGGAGAAAACTCAAGGAAGTTTTCAAGAAATTAAGTAGACAAGTTTTCCCATGGAAAAATTAAGTATGACAGGAAGTCTGCAACGTCGCAAACGCACCGAAAAAAGTAAAAATAATTTAACAGTCTGGATGTAGAAAAAAAGTGTGCAAGAACTTATAAAATGCTGAATTGCCCGCTGGAGTAGTTACTTTAGCAATGCTAAGATGTAAAACCAACTACTGTGGTGGGTGACTGGGTGATTCAGAATCGTATAAGTTCTCGCAAACTTTTTTTTACGTTCAGAATGTTAAAGCAATTTCACTTTTTTTCGGTATGGAAATACGTGGTTTTGCACTTTGCTGCCGTGCGAAGGAAAAACGCCGTATGAGCCTTCAGGCGTTGCCGAATTTCCTTTGATAAAACGGAAATTTCCTGGTAAACTTCTGAACATTTTTCCTCTAAATTTTCGGATAATTTTGTGCGCAATTTCACCCATAGCTCCTGAAAATCTCAAGTAAAAATTGTCATTAATTGCCTTTTAAATGAGCGTTTTACTGAAGGAAATTTGGCAACTCTCGAATGTTCATATGGCGTTCTTCCTTAGCACGGCAGTTTGGTCATCTTAACAAAATGGACAAAGGGCGTGTTTCGTGCTTTTGCTATTGATTTACTTAGTAGTGTTTTCTTAGCAGCAATAGGATATTGTAAACTTTTCACGAGTGACGTCAGCGGTCCAATCGTTAGTCTCCTCATCATATTAAAAACCAACCTACGACTTACAGCCATCACACCGAAGCTCGAGACTTCCAAGGGGGATATTTTCGCAA
This sequence comes from Bemisia tabaci, assembly GCF_001854935.1. NCBI lineage: Eukaryota > Metazoa > Arthropoda > Insecta > Hemiptera > Aleyrodidae > Bemisia > Bemisia tabaci. Next base: position 604,207 of record NW_017547323.1, read on the forward strand.
CCCCCTCACGCGTGGGCGTCCGTCAAACATCGACTGCGGACTGTGGACTCAGCAAATATTCCGCGGCGCTCGCAAAAATACATTTTTTCGCCGATTAACCTTCGTGGGAGCCCGTGAATCCACGGGCCATTCATCTCGACGCGGCTCCGTTTATTTATTCAGCGCCGAAGCAACAACCGCCATGACAAAACAACGTAACTAGATCGGGAGCCGATACTGCCGCGCTAAGGAAATACGCCGTATGAGCATTCGAGAGTTGCCAAATCTCCTGCCGTAAAATGTCTATTTTTGCGCAATTTTATACATTTAAGCCTTTGAAATTTCCTCATATTGTAGATAAAATTGAGATCAAAATTGCCTGAAAAATTCGAGGGATATTATGCAACATTTTACCCGCAATATTTGTTTTATTGGAGACAATATGGCAACGCCTGAAGGCGCATAAGGCGTTTTTCCTTAGTACGGCAGGATAGGAGTTGAGTGGTTTTTCCTCTGCGAGACCGCCGTTGCGGGAAGCGAAGGAGTGTCCATTACGTCCAAGGACCAAGTTTTCAGCGCCAATAAATAACCGGCTACCGCCGTTCCTGCCGGTGACTAGGCGGCGCTGCGCGGGTAGCCTACCCCTCGCAGCACCCCCCGCCCGCCCCGAGTGAGCGTGTCTTCAAGTGTTCCGGCATTCAGCCCCTGCTCCCGGGTTAATTTATTTAAAACGGTTTTTAACGCTTTCCAAAAGATGAAAACGAGAGTGCAAACCTAAACCGTGTTGCCGAAGTTCACGTGAAATAGCCGCGAATAGTGGTGATGTAACCGTGGGGATATGAGTTGGATATGACCGATAACAATGTAGTGCTCATAGATGTGTTTTGTTTTAAATTGCTACGGGCTTCCTGTCATTATACTCGCCATTTTTTACCACCTCGGGGTTCGTGACCCCGTGTGTGAAACCCCCGTGAAACCCACGTGAAACGCCCGTGAGACCCACGTGAAACCCCCGTGAAACCCCCGTGAAACCCCCGTGAAACCCCCGTGAAACCCCTGTGAAACCCCCGTGAAACCCCCGTGAAACCCACGTGAAACCCCCGTGAAACCCCCGTGAAACCCCCGTGAAACCCACGTGAAACCCACGTGAAACCCCCGTGAAACCCACGTGAAACCCCTGTAAAACCCACGTGAAACCCACGTGAAACCCACGTGAAACCCCCGTGAAACCTACGTGAAACGCCCGTGAAACCCACGTGAAACGCCCGTGAAACCCATGTGAAACGCCCGTGAAACCCATGTGAAACGCCCGTGAAACCCACGTGAAACCCCTGTGAAACCCCTGTGAAACCCACGTGAAGTTTGGGTCCTTGCACCTATTGAGACCCAAAGCTAATTGGGCCACATGTACATGACAATTCCACGGTGAAAGTGAACTCAATTCTGCGTAACTCAATTTTTGACAGTTATGAGTTAGCTGCAATTCGCCAATTTGCCTTCAATTGGCTAGCTATGCAAAATGACTATCGTGACGCACGAATAGTGGTATCAGAAGTTCCCATTAAGATTACATAGTGGGTTGAAGGCGCCCTTCTCTATCGTATCTGAGTGGCCCTGTATGATACTGTCGACTAGAATCGTTCAGAATTTCGGAGTCTCCAATCGAACCGTAATTTTGAAAAGTGCCCGAAGAACATTATTGCACGTTCCATGATTTTTTTTTTCTGTAAATCTTACTTCATAAAAGACAGTCCAAACGCTTGGCTCAGAGTGTGGTTTTTTTGTCTCTTTGCTCTGGTCATCGTATTCTTATGCAATACTTAGAGAGTCGCCGTTTACAAGATTGCAACTTACTCAAAAGCGGTTGTGAATTCAAGAAGTCCTAGTATCTGTATTCAATAACGTTTAACATAATTTTTGAACTTCATTAGAGGAAAAAGTGACTTGATATAAGCAGAAATATGCTGAAATTTACCGCCGAGAAGATTTCCTTATGGGTCAATAAGGACAATAATGCCTGTTTAAAGAAGCGAAGATGCATTCATCAAAAGAAAAGGCACCAACATCCAGCAGAAACCCGCTTTCATTCAATTTTTTTATTCTTGATTCAAAATAAAATCTTCTTGACGAACACTCAAGAATGTTTCTGCCTAAATCGAGTCACTTTTTTCTCTAATGAAATTCAAACAGTATGCTGAACGTTATAAAATACGGATGCTAGGACTCAGTGAGTTTTTGGACTACCGCTGTCTTTTTGTCCCGTAGTACTTTGATTTATTTCCCGAGTCATGCTTCGTACTCTTAAAGGATGCCTGTCATTCGTAATATGTTAGAGCGCCTTCAATTTCATTTGATACTGTGCAACACTTCTGTGGTGAAATAGTTGCTTGAGGCGCCGTAGCACGCTGCTGCGCAGCAACCGACTGGCCAACGCCTACAAACCTAAGGAGATACTTTAAGCATTGCGCAATGCGTGAAGTATCCCCTTAGGTTTGTAGGCGCCAGTTTCTTGCTGGCAGCACGCGCGTCGCTTCGCTCTGAGTTAGGCTCTAATATTTAAACTCACGGAGTCAGTGTTTATCAACTCATGATTTTGAAATGTTTGAACACTCTGCATGGATGTCCTCATTTAAATTGATGGAAAAAAAATATGTATTTAAGGAAAATGAAATTTTCCTTGAAAAAGTAAATCATACGATGAAATTTGGGAACGACTGATCTGACTCGGTTCTTGTCTGCTAAACTGCTAGGCTAAGGAAGAACGTCGTATGAGCATTCAGACGCTGCCATATTTCCTTCAATAAAAACTTAATTTACTAGGAAAATTGTTAATATTTTTCTTCAATTTTTTCAGAGAATTTTGTTCGCAATTTCCTCTAAAATTTCTAAAATTTACAAGGAAAAATACACCAAATTTTCTTCTAAAATACGTGTTTTATCCAGGGCAATTTGGCAACTTTCGAATGTTCATACGGCGTTCTTCCTTACACAGAAAAAAATAACATTCTGTTTTAGCACCTACAGTGTTAAAATGTGCCTGGTGATCCAAAGTTGTTGTCCTCACTGCCTTAGCAGTTAATTTTACATCCTGTGAATGCGACTTAAACTATGTGTAGGCAGTTAAGGCAGCATCTTGAGACCACCAGGCACATTTTTAACATCCTAAGTGCTAAAACAGCATATTATTTTTTTCTGTGTAGCATGGCAGTATGAGGGGTCCATTTCTCCATTACAAAAGGAAAGTTCAAGTTCACCGAAAACAAGTGTGATTATGCACCGACCGGCAACCCTGTCGCGAGGGCAGATATAGTCGCATTATTCACTGGGATTGGATAGACAGTGCTGATCCGCCTTCCGCATTCCTTTCGGAGGAATGAATATCGGACCGATACCAGCTTAATTAATTGCGTTTCGCTCGGAAGTAGTTGCCGCCGACCTCCCCCCGCAAACCGCCACAAGGCAAAACCTCATCTTCTTTCATCCGGTTTATTTGAGGTGATGATCGGGAGAGCGAAAAACTTTCCCTTTCATCCCGACCGAGTTGCTTGGGAATCTAAAACTGTTTTCGGGAGACCGCGCAAAGTCTCTACCCGCTCAGGTGAGTTGTTTCTTTGAGGTATCAGCGCGGTTAATGCTTTCGCTTTGCCTTAGATCTATTCTGTCTGCGCTAACGGAAAACGCCGTATGAACACCTGCATGTTGCCAAATTTTCCCCGACTATCACTTCTAACAAATACGCGGTAGTTGTTGGTATCTATTCGATAAATATCAAAACTATAATGGGTCAGTTACGCTGCATACAGAATCCCGTTTTGATGCTTGATTCTTGTGGATTAGCTAAAAAAGATAAGATCCGTCCAAATCGCAACTTTCTACGTTCAATACTAACCGAGATACCACAATTTTAAAAATTCAGTCCATGGTGTCATCCACGCTGAAAAAAAAAGATTGGTAGAATTTACCATTCCTTCACGCTGTATTTCACACAGGTGGTAAATTCTGCCAATCTTCGAGTCGATTTTGCCGAAGGAATGGTTACCTGTACCAGTAAATGGTACCGTTTACCTTTCTTTTGGCAGAATTGACTCTGAATAATTAACGCTGTGTGAAATACAGCGTGAAGGAATTGTAAATTCTACCAATCTTTTTTTTACTGTGCACCATGGTAGTGCAATACCCTTGGTTTCTTCCACCTTTCTTTAGCCAGTCGGCGTGACGCACATTTGCACTGGTTACTCAACGTAAAACTCGGTTCAAAGCAAGATGGAAGAAACAACGGTGTCACTACTGCGGTGGATGACGTCATAAACCGAATTTTTCAAAGCGCTATATCTCCGTTAATATTGAACGTAGAGAGTCTCTGTTTGGACGAATTTTATTATTTTTAGCTTCTTTACTAGAATCGAGTATCAAAACACGATTCTGTGACCAGCGCAACTGACCCATTCCATGATTTTCACAAACTGAAAGGTAGGTCTGTGCGCACCTCAAGGTTTTTCATTAAGAATTTAACAACTTTTTCTCTCGAAGGTTGTACTTTTCTTCGGTGGAAAATCATTTTAATCCCTTGCAAGGATTCATTTCCAGATTTAATCAATTGAACTTAACTCTGGGTTCGGAAAAATTGCCTCTAGTCCTAATGCAAATCACAGGGAGTCTTTTGAGGAAAGGAACTGATTAAGAAAAGGCTTAAGTGTTATTAAGAGTTATTGACAAATAGGAAGGAAAACATGATTTTTCCTGGAAATTTATATTTTATCCAAGGAAATTTGACAACGTCCTCAGGCTTCTACGGCGCGCGGCGCTTTTCCTTAACATTGTAGCATCTTGGCCTGTGTCTGCGTCTTGGAAGGCGCAGAGCGCTCCTTTAAAGGAGAAACGGACGAGGAAAGAGGGAGATGAAGATAGCAATCCTTTTTGAAAGTTCATCATTCCGCCAAGTGTAAGGAAAACCTATTCGGCAAACTTGAATTGAGAAAGTTTTAAAATTTCCAATGCATCGATCGAGAGGCTCTTACTCAAACCGTAAGGTTTGAAGCTCGATGGCCTTTTAAATATTTGGAAAAATATTACGTCGAGTCGAACTCCTTTGACATGATACGCCTCTGACTGTGTGTGTATGAGTCGTTTTCGAAGTGCTTTGCAGCACGCCTAACCGCTACACTGCCGTGCTAATGAAGAAAGCCGTATGAACATTCGAGAGTTGCCAAATTTCCTTCGATAAAATGTTAATTTTTGGGGAAAGTTATGAATGTTTTTCCTTGAAATTTTCACGAACTTTAGGTGAAATTGCGAACAGTATTATCTGAAAAACCGGGAAAAAAATATTTATGAGTTAACCAGGAAATTCGTGTTTTATCGAAGGAAATTTGGCAATGCCTGAAGGTTCATACGGCGTTCTTCCTCAGCACGGCAGTACAGACCCTTATTTTCCCAAACCACTTTTGGGGTCATTCCCTCCTGCGGGCTGATTATTGAAATTGATAGACAAAGCGATAGACAAAGAATACATAGGGAGTACGGAGCTATCCTATTGGTTGAAATGGGTGGTTCCTATAGACTATAAGAGAGAAAACGATGGACTAACTATCGGGTCCCTCGTGGGTTGTAGTTCCTTAGTCTATTACCTACCTCTTTTGTCCATTGCTACCACCCGCTTCCACCAATAGGATCCGTCCATATTCGTCTTGTATTCTTTGTCTACAGCTTTGTCCATCAATTTCAATAATCGGCCCGCTGGGTGTCTCCTTTGTCCCCTCTCGTGAAATACAGTTACGTTGATTCTGGACAAATCCATCTATTTTAACGTCTTAGGAACCCGGAAATATTCTCTTCCCGACTTTCAACGGCATCTCATGAGCAGTGCACTAACAAAGTGGCGTTTCGAGAAGGTGGGAAAGAGCGAGGGAGGGGGGGGGGCGAAAAAGTACATCGCTCAACGTGTCAATTTCGAAGGTGGCGAGGAAGTCAGCCCCGGTAGCTTATTTTAGGGCACGCGGACTCGCCAGGAGCTAGAAGCCCGTCGCTTGTCTTTCCGCAGTTCGTATCTGATGACGTCTTTGACGTAAAGGCGTTACTGTATTTACAGATGAGCTCTATCGTGTATATGAACTTTTGATATGCAGGGATCACGTAATACGGATGATTCGCCGTCATGTCAGCGTAGCGATGATTTTCACCTTGTCGAGGGAAAATCATGAAAATCCAGCCGTTGCCTTTCTTCCTCTTAATTTTAGATTTTAGCGGACCTTCACTCTAAATGTTCAGAGAGATTTATTTGCAATTTGAACGGTATCGACGAGAATGGTTTTGTTGCATGCAAGAAATATAGCCAGGTGAATAGACTTTTGTAGGTGAAATCGCAAAAAAAATCACGATGAGCACATCGAAAAAGTATGAAATCCACACTATGCGTATGAGCCATCAGGGATCGTCGAATTTCCTTCGACATATCTTAAATTATCAGAAAAATTAGTGGGTATTTCCTCTCCCATTTTTCAGATCAGGATATGCTCGTAATTTGATCAAGGAAGTCTGAAAATTTCAAGGAGAAATATTCATAACTTTCTTTCAAAATTTATACTTTCGCAAGGAAGGAATTTGGCAACATTCGAATGCTCATAAGGGGTTTTTACATAGCACGCGTAGCGCGCTATCTCATGGTTTTATCGATTTTTTTTTTTCAAAATACCAGCGTAGTACACATATTTACATATTTACTGCACCAGTTGCCATGTGTTGTATTTTCCATAATAACACTGAATGTAGTTTATTTTTTCTTAGTGTGTACTCGCGCTGCACAAATATTTCGAACTTTTCTGAAATATAAATGGGTGGCTTGGATGAAGAACAAGGCGCATAAGTGCAGTTTTTGAAAAAATCGAAATGTTGCTGATTTCAAGTGAAACTAGTCTAAATGCATATTCAATGAAAACTTCGCTCCCAAATTCCAATTTCTAAGCATCAAAAAGTCAATTTGAACTTTCCTTCCGTCATACGGATCTATGTAATTTCGAAACTTCTTATAGTCCAGGCGCCTGGTAGCTAAAAATGAGGCTGCCTGGAATTTCGGGTACACAGCGATTCATTCGGCTCAAGTTATACTTTTTGGGTCGCTGAATCCGAATCTGAAGTTTCCTACCGCGTATCTGGTGAGCATTTTCCGGCAAATTTAAAGAAATGGCCTGTAAAGGCATTTTTTTGCGGTTTTTTGGATATAGCGGCTACGCATGAGGAAAAGTCCCGGATTTAGCTAATGTTTTGAATAGCTGACATAATTTGGAAGAACATGGTGTATACATATACTAGGTTTTAAAAAATTGAGGAAGATACAGCATCGTGAACATCGCGCCCATTCCTGTTTTCGCGGCACACCCGGTAACGCGCGATCCGGCTCGCCGCGGGCAGCCAAGTTCCGAAGCGTTCCAAAGTTCCGAGATACGAGGTTCCTCAATTTTTGAGAAAACCCAGCATATTTATATACCATTTTCTTCCAAATTATGTCAGCTGTTCAAAACATTAACTAAATCCGGGACTTTTTCTCATGCGTAGCCGCTATATAAAAAAACCGCAAAAAAGGCCTTTTCAGGCCATTTTTTAAAAATGGCGGAAAATGCTCACCAGATACGCGGTAGCAAACTTCAGATTCGGATTCAGCGACCCAAAAAACATAAAGTAAGCCAAAAAAATCGGTGTGTACCCAAAATTCCAGGTAGACTTACCAGGCGCCTGGACTATGACACGTGTTTCTGGAAAAAGTGAAAACTGCTCTTATGCGCTTCGCCCTCCAAGCCCCTCGTTTGATGGAGTCAGGAAAAAGGCTTTAAAGGTTGAACACGATCGGTCATTTGTACTAGTCACACAATCACATACTACTTGCTTAAGCTTATGGTTCAGGCAATCGGGCATCAAATAGGGTGTCTTGGGGAAAATTTCCGAGAAAACTTTTTGTTGTGTCATTTCAGAGTGTTTTTAAACGCTGAATGCGACTTGAGCGTTTGGGTAAATATATTTCCGCTGCTAAAGCCACCATTTTGAAAGAATGGCCTTAAGGTAACACGGAGAAAAAAACCTCGTGCGTGGGACCCGAAGTTTAGGTCATACGGATCTCTGAAGTTTTCAGATTGAGCATCTGAACACTTAAGGTATAGCTGTCGAGGTCCGGATCACACATCTGAAACTTCAGATGTAAGAGCTGAAGTACTTCAGATGTAAGAACTGAAGTACTCCAGATGTAAGAACTGAAGTACTCCAGATGTAAGAACTGAGGTTTCAGATGTCAGACCTGAACTTCGGCAGCTAGACCTTAAGTGTTCAGATGCTCAATCCGAAAACTTCAGAGATCCATATGACCTAAACTTTGGGTCCCACGCACGAAGTTTTTTTCTCCGTGTAAAATGGTCTAAAATCCCGTTTTTAAAAAAATATCTCTCTTACACATATTTCTCGGAATAGCAAAAACTGCACTCATGCGCCTTGCCTCCAAGCCCCTCGAATATATCAGAGGTAATCAGGCAAGGGTGGTACACGCATACGGCGTTACTCCTGAACCTGAACACGGGTGATTTGATCGAAGGAGCCGGCGAAGGCGCCAAGGAGAGAGCGTAAAACCGCGACGCATCGCATCCCCTCGCTCCGTCGACGTACTCGACATTTCGGGTGACACCCCGGACGCCACACCTCGAGCCGGTGCGGTGCGGCGCGCGCGGCGGTGGCGGCAGCGGGTGACGCCAGCCCCGGCTTCATCACAAAAATGAGCGAGTTATTAAATTTCCCGCGTCAAATTGTCGCGCCGGAGCCGGGATTTTGACAGCTGTCGATATTTCGCTAACTCCCCGCCCCTGCCCCCCCCCAGACATCGTTGTCAGGTGGATTTACGGATCGAGGAGCCGAAGGTCTAACACATGCCGTAAGTCATTCAGATGAAGAGAAGTGTTTTCTGACTGCAATTGTTCTTTCTTAGCTGCTGATTATTGAAATTGATGGACAAAGCGATAGGCAAAATATGGATTGCATTTTGCAAAAAGGAACCAAGAGCATTCCAGTGTCTATAAGATCTTGCAACTTTTTTCACCATGCAAATACAAACAGATTATCTAAACACATTTTATCTTAATTCCTAATAAATCATGAATTCAATACGAAAATTACCTTTCTAAATTTAATTGTTTTCATGATTTCAGTAATTTTTTCAAAGAATGTAAGTAACACAATCTTAGCAACATTGGAATGCTCTCGGTTCCTTTTTGCAGACTACAATCCATATGAGACGAAGAAGAAACGGAGCTAATGTATTGGTTGGAACTGGTGGTTGGTAGACTGAGGGAGAAAATGATGGACTAACTGTAAGATATCTCACGGGTTGCTGTTAGTTAGTTTACTACTTCCTTTGTGTATGGAAACCACCCGCTTCCACTAATAGGATCGAATTACACGGAAGAAAATGGATTCCTAATTTAACCATTAAATTGTTGAAAATTATGTCTGACAATGCTTCAAATGCAAATTTTACTAACGCCGAAAGCAAATTCAACCACGAAGGTCGTTAAATTATAATTATTTCATTGTGAAATCTACATTGAAAATGTCGGACACTTTTTTTAACTACAAAATAGTTAAATCAGCAATAACATATTTTCCCTGTATTTTCTCTTTGTCTCGTTGACTATTGTTTTGTCTATCGATTTCAGCAATCAGCCTGCTGAAGTTAAGTCATCGAAATGAAAAGAAGTTATGTCTGACCGCAATCTAAACAAAGTGGGCTCATCTAGGGAGTACATCCTACCGATAGCCCCAAAAATCATGAAAATCTGCCCGAAGGTCGAACTATGAACGGAATGTGGCAAATAATAATTATTCGCCTCTTTGTAAAATGATGTTTAAGAGACACAAGATTTTTACATGTTTTAAGTGTATCATTATGTGCAGTCAATCCCGTCAATGTATCTTTAAAACTACGGACAGCCAAACTAAGTTGGGCTAGGTTAGGTTACGCAACTAAACTAACTTTGGAGTAGTGATTGGGGTATCATGCGGAAATGAAGGCGCGAACGGTTGTGTGTTGGCAGATCATTCTTTCCGCTCTGTCTGAAGTCCTTCCTTAAGTGAGTGATAAGATGAATGTTTGCTGCCTATGAGGAGGCTGGGGGGTAGGCTCCCTGGCTGCTACGCGGACCAACCCCTACAGGGCGCTTCGCGCACTCTGGGGCCCGCTTCGTTTTCCCCCATAAGTGGACTAACTCCTACGCCGGCCCGAAAAAATCATGAAAATCGGTCCGGTGCACCGTTGGAACGAACTGTGACAAATATGAGCATTTACATTGTTAAAATGGGAGAATTAAAACATGTATCCTCCCCTCAAAAAAAAAAAAAAAAACCCACCCTGGTCAGATTTCCAAAAACTGAATAGATTGGGCTCCGTAGGAACTATCATCTATTAATTGACGGGGTCAAAAATTACAGAAAAGATCTCACCTCTTGAAACATTTCGAGTAATTTCTTCGTAATAATTTCTGATAATTGGTAAATCAATATCGTTTAGCTGGAAGTATATGAAGTATTTGAAATAAACCGAACAAATTAAAACAAATTGATAGTATCAGTAGGCAAACTGAAGTCGCTGCCCCTTAATTTAGAAATCAACCGTGCCTATCCATTTTGCAAATGTCAATATCCGAATACGTCGCTACTCACGAGGAGATACCAAATAATGCTCTCGATGCATAATTTCCATTAACGTGATGAATGTAATTGATACCCCTGTACAAATTGTCGATACTCAAATCGGTAATTCCGGGAAGTGTGAGAGCATTAGGAACGAAGCAATTATAATTAAAATTACGTTTATTAATGAAGGATGCAACACTAGTTTACATGCTTACGAACTTCGTTTAACAGTTACCTAGCTGACCCAGCGCATGCAAAACCAGGAGCAATCCTGTCGTTTTTGAAGCATCAGTAATGGTAACGATTGATGAAGTTCTCTCAGCTTCGAGGATTTTATATTTCTCATTTTGCATACCAAAAATAACCTATTGTGTTCCATTCAGACTCGAGAAGTGAAACAAAACTAAAACCAGTGCCTAGAAAAGACTCATAAGTAAATACGCGACCAGAAAAAGTTGACAAAAGTCAGATGGCTGATTATTGAAATGTCGATAGACAAAGCTGTTGACAAAGAAGACATAAGGCGTATGGAACGATCCTTGGTTGGAATGGGTGCGGTTCTTATAGATTATTAAGAGGGTTAATGATGGACTAACTTTATGGTCTTTTGTGGGTTGCAGTTAGTCAGTCTTACCTACCTCCTATGTCCATTGCAACCACCAGCTTACTCCAATAGGATCACTCCATATCCCTTTTCTCCTCTTTGTCAAAAGCTTTGTCTATCAGGTTCAATAAGCAGTCCACAGAATTCGTATCATACTGCAGCCTTAGTTCCACTCCAGGAGAAACATCCTGCCGAAATTTGCATCCAATAACAGGGCAATTCGTGGTCAGAATTTCTCCCATCGACCAATCATACGCTAGAAGCACGTTACGTCTCTCAATTTGTGGCTAAACTTCCTTCGTAGGCATCGGTTCGCTTAGAGTTGCAGAAATTGCATCAAAACCGAAAATTTTGAAGTCACTAATAAACATATGGATTTATATGTATATTTTTTTACAAAGAATTCTCTCCATCGTGACTTGAACCCCAAGATCCTTAAGAATACATGCGTAGCAGGGCCCATGTCACGACAGATTTAGTTATCTTCGATTAAAATACCTCCAATTGGATGAATTTAACCATACTTAGCCTAACTACACCACACGTTACTTAATCTCCCCCAAGTTTTATTTTTCAACGAGTTAATCGAGCAAGATCATGGCTTGAAAATTACCCCAGATCGTTAAGAATATGTTCACAAATTTTCAAATAAAAAATTAATCATTATTTTGCATTAGTTACGAGTAATTTAAATTTCTGGCCCATATGAACAACCAGAGTCTATTGAACTGAACCGCGCATGTACAACGGTATTCTGGCAGGTTCCTTAATCGAGCAGTGTATCTTGCCAAATGTCCATACCGCCAGGGACGTTCTAGTGACTTTTCGTGTGCGATTTAAATTCAAGTAGATTGTGGTTTCTCTCAAGAGCGGGAAATTCAAATTTATAAATACAGTAAAAAATTCAATATCCTTGCTAGGAGATACTTCTAATAGTATTTATTGCACGAATCGTGTTTCAGGTGAAACCTCAATGAGAATACATGTAGTGCAATGCTTAAATTCGCGCTTTGTCTAATGGTACACTTATTTTTGTCTCATACTACGAATTCGACGCGACGATGTAAATGCTCCATTTATTCCAATTCTGTAGTCGATTTGGCAACTTCCTGGCTGAATTGAGTATAAAGTGGCTATAGGGAAGGAGGATGGATACCGCAGGAGGTTGTCGACAGCTAGTTTATTTGAAAACGTCAAATTGATTTGAAAAGTTTGACGTCAGGGTGTTACGCTATGGTCACAGAATAATACCGAATCGAACCTCTAGTTCCCAAATGCATGATCAAACATTGGAGTACAGCGAAGAGTGAGGCATGCATGTTTGCCTTGCAGTGTGCTGAAAGCATATAACACAACATTGCATGTTAACAAATGAGATGTTCAGAACAATCTCATCTATCGTCAAGTCAAATGAAGGTTTAAATTTTCGAAAAGGTTATTTTTGTAGAATTTTCGTGAGGGTTCATCGCCCCTTCCACAAACACCACCAACTGTTGATATTTGTTTTGAAAAAAATCTCATAGAAAAGAAATCTTTCTAAAAAACCCGTTAAAACCATAGTTTGAGAAATCCGTCTAAGAAATTCGTCTTTTTATTAACATCGCCATATCTTCTGTCCAAAATCTTTGAAAAGACGGTCATTTTCGGTTTGAATACCTCGGATTTTTTTTTTTCTTTTTAAGCAGGACTTTTTAAAATGCAAGGAACCATGTTACCTTGAGAAAGTTTATAAACAAGAAAAATTAAGATACAGCCTGGAAAATGAAAAACTGTTCAAATTATTGAGATTTTTTGAATAGAAGAAGATGACGATCCTCTTCTCTTTTAGTGCTAGACTTATTTTGGTTTTTTGGTGTTATTTTTTACTTTAAAAACACACCATGAAATATTCCTAAGTACATTTTCAGCATCAAAAATTAAAATTGTGTGTGCTCATTCTGATGAACATAATGAAGGGAAATTTGTGCAAAGCAATTTTGCACAAATTTTTCAATTTTACAGAGAATGTTTTGGCAAAGCAACGTAAAAAAATGAATGCCTCATTCACTAAAACTACGGGTACTAACTCCAATAGAATCAGATTTGAAAGCCACAGTAAGTCAATAATCAGCCACATAAGAACGCACTGTTATAAATACAGCTTACCATAAGTCCATTCGAGTTGGAATGAAACCGATACGAATAAATGTCCGGCAAGAAAAAAGGAGACGGATTAAATAAATCTGAGGAAAAAATCAAAACATAAATTTACTCGCTTTGTTGCAGTGGGAGTTTCTCTATCGCTCCAAATCCTTCGGTAAACCGAATTAATTCATAAATAATATGCACATCGCCGTACTGCGCCGCGATAAAAGTTTAAACGTCGGCAAAAAATTAATGGGACTTTGACGTCGTTTTGACGTGCGATTGAGTTCGATTTTTTACCTCAACTCCATTCTTTTCCCCAACAACAATTTAATCCGACTCTCCAAGTGCAATTCCGATTTTATCGCGGATAGAAGATTGGTTTCCGAGTAATATTCATCAGTTTAGAGGTTTGCGGAGCTATCTTGAACTATTCTTTGTAATTATATATTACTTTAACAAAAAAGGATGCTGCACTCTAGATGTGAAAAAGTGTGTGACAGTAAACTCAAACATCGCTGAGTAAACCGCCAAAGCAGTTACTATAGCGAAGAGAAATGTTCTCTCTTAAGTAACGAGTAACTAGTTGGTATTTAGGAGAGGAATGTATCCGTTCCTATGTACTAACTAGTTGTTCGGGGCGTTTCACTGTACACCACGTCATTGCAGAAATTCTAACAAAAAAGCATGAACTTTCATATGGATTGCATTTTGCGTAAAGGAACCAGGAGCATTGCAATGTTGCTAAGATTGTGTAACTTCATCCATTGCAGTTTAACTATTGAAATCCTAAAAAAATATGAATTTATACATGGTAATTTTTTTCATAAATTTACAGTTTCTATCGAGTAAAAAGAACCTGTTTAGGGACAATCAGGTTGTTCTTCCACGACAAAAGAAGCTGCACAATCATAGCAACATTGCAATGCTGTTTGTTCCTTTTTGCAAAATGCAATCCATATTATAAAGTCTTATGAAATTGTGCATCCATTTTCTAACTTTCAAGTACTTCTGTGAACTAACTAACGATCAGACTCTTTGCTTTCTAATACAACTTCTTCTTTCGTCCTATACTGCCAATCTTCACTGAGATATTCCTAAAGTATTTTCCGACAACACTTTGCCGTCGAAAAATAAGGGGAGACGCAACTTCTTCTCGAGTTTGCCTTTGTTCTTATACAGCCGACACTGAATGTATTACCTCCACATATTTTCTCAGCTCGACCCTTTTCCACCCCACCCCCCCCCACTTACACACACAAGCTAGCGGAAGACTCTTCTTTTCTCATTTTTAAGTAAATATTTCTTATTCCCCTGGAAAACTAATAACCGTCAGTCCTCCATTATGCTGAGCTATACAGCGGCAAGCGCAAAGCAACAAATGGGGAGTTATTATTTTAACAGAGGGCAAATATTTTCGAATAATATTTAAAATACGTTCCAAAGGATGGACCTGCTGAGCGTTGTGTATTCTTCCACGGAAGATCGGAGCGCAGCCAAGGAACTTAAATGCATCTTCCTCTTTCAACGTATAAATTGACTTATCTACAATAGCAATCATTTCTTGATAAACGGCGGAGCTCGGAGCTCTCCTTAGAATTTTCAGAAATGTTGACGTTGTTTATCAATGATGAAGACTCTCTCAACAGCGGGCTGGTTTTTGGAATCTATAGACAAAACATTAGACAAAGAACAAGAAGAGAAAGTGGATCGATCCTATCAATATATCCTAAAAAATATGGATTATTTTGTTAATGTCCAGTGATAATTTTTGGCGAGCATCGACTTTGATAGACAAAGCATTAGACAAAGAACATGAATAGATAATAGGGCGACCCTACCAGTATTTCCTAAGAAATGGAATGATTTTATTTTACTGAAGTCCAAAAACAATTTTGGACGATCTACGAGCAGCTAGTTCGATAGACAAGGCGTTAGGAAAAAATACTAAAAGGAAAAAGATCGATTCTATTAATCTATCCTAAAAAATAGTAATTTTCATTTAATTAAGTCCAGAGACAATTTTGAACGATCTACGAGCAGCGAATTCGATAGACAAAGCGTTAGACAAAAAACACAGATGAAAAAAAAAGACCGATTCTATTAATCTATCTTAAAAAATGGTAATTTTTTTTTTTTAAAGTCCAGAAATATTTTTTGGACGATGAACTGTAGGGACGTAGGGTGTCTCCCTTCCAAACGACTGAAGTCAGATTGAGGTCAAAAATAAAAGTTAAAAAAATAAAAATAAAAAACAGTCCAGGATTCTCGTTGAGCAGATTATTTATTTCCACACAACGTCGAGCTTTGCTCCCGACCGACCCTCCCCCTCCCCCTCTTCCCGGGGAGGGAGCCCACACCTCTGAAACCTTTCCCTTCCCGTCCCGTACACCCTGAATTCCAGGCAGGGATCGCCGTGGCGCGGGAGGAAAAAATGGGTTCCCGCTGTATTTTTTTGTCGCCCTTTCGCCGACAGAAAGACGTAATTGCAATGCGAGATACGCCCTTTTTCCCACGTAACGCCATGCCGCCCACGGCTCACGCGAGGGTAGTATTATGCTTTCCAATCCGAATTGTCACGTTTACGAATCAGTGGTGTGACGTGCTTTGCGATATATCGATTGTGATGCCATTTAAACCTATGGAAAAGGATCGATAAACAGGGTGTTCGCAGCGAACACCTTAATAATCGATTCTTTACCATAGGTTTAAATGGAATAACAATCGATGTATCGCAATTCACGCCACGCCACTGTTACGAATGCAACCCGCTTTACATTTTCAACACTAGCCATCTCTCGTTTCACCCCTCCCCGCCCCTCCGCCCAGACCTGCGGCCTCATTCCTTCGGCGTCCAGAACAATACTCGCTCTTCCTTTTCTCGCGTTTCCATTCATAAATTGAAATTTATTTCCCACTTTCCGCGGAATTATTCCGTCGTAAAAATAACCGAAATTACTCGCCCTGTGTATTCGCGGTGGACCTCAATACTTTCGGATGATTTGTCTCTGATTTCTAGAACAAGAGTTTTTCTCCTCGGTTCCAGTCTAAAGATAGGGTTGAACATAGGGATTGGGACAAACATATTTACGACACTGGGGTGAAGGTACCAAAATTGCAATTGAATGCGTGATTAAAAAAATAACATTTAACAAAAAACTGATCTTAAATTGTGGTCGGCTGTACAATGAGACCGCTGAAACAAAGTGCACACTACGTTTCCCAAGAAAAAAAATGTTATGAATTATCACGTGGGAAACCTCTCTTATTGTGCTTCTCTTCCTCATTATGTTGACTCATTTATTTACGCTCCTTTCTATATTTTTTTAAACAAAACAAGGCACAATATCTTAGGTAAAATCATGAATTATGGCATTTACACCGAAAAAAAAAGATGTTAAAAATGTGCGACAACTCTGGCGTTAAAGAACATTCTAGGATGTAAAGTAACATCCTAGGATGTTACTTTAACGCCAGACTGTTAATGGACATTGGACGAGTCCGTGAAATATTTTCGAAAATTTCACGGGCCTGCAAACCTTATAAAATTTAGGACATTTTTAACCGTAATTTTTAGGAGCTAGGTATGCAGCCCGCACTTATATGCGAGAAATCTCCATCTTTGATACCTAATTATCAATCATAAACTGAAATTTTCGGAAGTATTTCACGAGAGTTTTCATGATTTTAAATTTAATGACATTTTGCCCACATAATTATGTCCGATAACGAGGCAGATTAAACCTAAGGTGACTCCGTTACTTTTTATTGAATGAAGTGAAAAATTTGCTTCTATCGACACATACCTATTCTTGCAATGATATTTATCGATCAATTTCAGCGATACTGCCGTGCTAGGGAAGAACGCCACATGACCCTTCAATAAAAACCGAATTTACTCAAAAGATTGTGAATATTTTTTTTCAAGATTTTCACACAATTTTGTACGCAATTGAATCTAACATACCTGAAAATATCATGGAAAAAATGGATAAATTCCGTCCAAAATACGCACGTCATATAAAGGGTAATATGAAAACCCTCGAATGTTCTTGAGGCGTTCTTCCTTAGCACAACAGAGTAGCGATTCGACAGTCCAGTCGCAGCGCATAATGAGAGGCAGTGACACGGAAATAAATTAAAGCCCCGATAGAATTACTCTAAGTTATAGATATATTTTCTTTCAATTAAATGCCTAATTTCTCTGGAGCCGTGGCCCGCGAGAATCGTCACGCTATATTTCGATCATTTATGTTGCATGAGTCACCGTGCTAAATAGAGCCGCAATTATGGAACAGACTCGAGAACTCGTACTTTTCCATCCAGGCCGCCGGGAACATTCGACTCTTTTTATGTTTCCATGTTCGGTATCGTAAAATCTTCGTGAACCGTAACAACAGTAAATTGTCGGGTAGGCGCGCGGCCCACTTCTTTTGTACTTTTGTTTCGGAACATACGTCCGTGTTTATTTGCTTTCATAATATTCCCGGTACCTTTGACATTTTTTTATGTTTTTTTTTGTACGTGTGGGTGGAGGTCGCGAGAGGCGGTCTCGCTGCTAATCTTTTTGTTTCGTTTTAATGGATTCATCGCCCGGCCGGACTTTTGACTCCCGATTTTCGAAATTAAAATATCAGACGAGTAAATTTGTAACGCGCTATGTAAAATCACCCGGTGGCTTGTTGGAAAAAGTTGTCGTGAGAGCGCATCGTTAGCTACATCGGGAAAAAAGTTCGGTCACATGAATAGTAAGTTCGGTGTTGCCTTTTGGCTCGCGTAACCGCACTCAGTTTCTGGGGACTGTTTTCAGCTGTATAATGTGTTTTAAAATGACCTTAGCCTTCCTCAATTCGTCGCTTTGCGTTCGAAGGAACGTAACTCCATTCCAAAGTTGCAAAAATGACCAAGACAATTCAATTTTTTACAAGAGTGTACCTGTACATTTTTGTCGACATATTATTTTTATTTTCGCATCATGATATCAGAAGAAAAATCAGCGCACTTTTCAGGTAGAAAATACCAATATTCTCCTGGTGAAAATGTGATCGGTGTGGGGAAATTTGGCAACATTGAAATTTCGTTACATTCTTTGTGAAGGGAACGACGAACTAAGCGCCAGGGCGTTTTTTTATAGAAAATTATTGTTCTCATAGAAAACCCTAATGTGATGGAGAAAAAGCTCGTCGTTTGCGGTGTCAGCGCTGAAAAAAATGAATTCTTTAGAACTTGTTGAGAGTTCGTCACCTTTCGGCCAAAGTATCATAAGCGCCAAAATTTTCCGCCACCATTTCATTTTTTTACAGAGAAATTGTTCATCGGAGCTGTCCAAAATTTTAATGAATTCTTTCGTGCTGACGAAAAAAGTCAGTGAAATTTACAAAAAGATTCAACCAGCAATTTCTCTGTAAAAAAATAAAATGGTGGCGAAAATGTTTAAACGTCGCAAGGCGCTTGTGATACTTTGGCCGGAAGGTAACGAGTTCATTTTTTTTCGATGTACACCTAATGGTCTTGTTTCGAAACGATAAGTGAATCTTTTGAATTTTGCAAACTGCGCCAGCTGAATCAAACAGTAAATAGAAGGCGTAGCTTATTAGAATGTCTATGCGCAAAAAAAAAAAAAAAAAAAAAAAATACTCCAAGATTATGAGGATTACAAGGATTTTTAGGCATATTGATCCTCCAAATTTGCAATATTACAATGTTTTAATGTTCCTATTTTTATGTTTCAGTGCGGCCAATATCAGTTACCATCCAGAAAAAAGACAGAACTCTGCGAGAAGGCGTGCTGGAGGAGATAGTTTGTGTCGTCAATGGTTCCAGGCCTGCCGCAAACGTTACGTGGTGGAAACAAACAACTCTCATGGAATCACATATGTCAACGGTAAAATTCTATTACCACTTTCAGTTACAGATTGTTACTATTATAACACATTCATATGCAACCAGCAAAACAAGAGTCTCAATCGGTAATTTGCATGGGCATATAGCAGACATTAATAACATTTTATCAAACGCCTGAGGAGACAGTCAAATATTGATAGTCCAAGAAGTTGTGTGTTTTTGATAAACAGATCTCGAGTTTTCAATGTTTTTAAACTAACAGTTTATCAAGTTCAAAAACTTTCCTTACATTTTACTCTCCAAGTGATCTGCATTTATTTTGTCTGTCAACAATAGAAAAATTCTGAAAAAGACGCTTCGAATTCAAGATTAAAGCTCGCTTATGGGCTAGAAATAATAAAACACCTCTAATGATACATATTATTATATAGTATTGTTTCTCATATGAGCAAGGAATTATTTCGTCTAAAATTAGTAATATAATCAAAATTTCAACCTAAGTAAGAATATTTGACTATTTTTTACGGCATTTGACAATTTGCTCGTGACATGCAGATCATTTTATTGCATTTCGATGGTTGATACTTCGTATTAAGTAGTTTTTGGAACCAATATAATCAAAAAGAACCATGTGCATAACATTTATGTTTACTTTTCAGGCATTTTTGTTTTTTTGTGTCTTCTTTGTCAATCGTTTTGTCTATCAATTTTTGTAATCAGGGCATCTCACGAGAGACCCTATGGCTCGCACGCCATTCTCTACTTTAGTGTACAAGAACGACCCTTTCAACCAATGGGATCGCTCCGTTTTTCCTGTGTCTTCTTTGTCTATCGATTTTAGTAATCAGCTCGCAGAACGCCTAAGAGTAAAGGGGGTTTTGCGCGACTCGGGGATAAAATTACCGAAAGCTAGGCGAGAATGATTTACGCGTCCGTCAAAGTTGCGTGGCAAGCTTTACGCGTTAACAAAACAAAACACCAACACACCGGCGTACGTAAACACAAACGAACATAGACAAACAGGATCCAGTGTTGAGAGTGCGGTGTTATAATCGCCGCTCGTTGGTCGCCTCTGCCCGCCGTTGCCAAATTTCCTCGATTTCAGCTCCAAGTGAGTCGATTCGTGTTGAAACCTCATATGTCAAAAAAAAAAATTTTAACAGCGGGCTGATCTTTGAATTGAAGTAAATCGGCCCATTTTAAAACTTAACATGCCCGAAAAAATAAAGAATAAGTTTTATTTTCCGAAAACTTCTCTTTGCCAGGGATTCCATCGTCCGCATGAAAGTAACGCAAAAACGCGGAGGATTAGAGGTATTTTCACGCATAAACCTACAATTTTAAACATTAAATCGAAAAAATGAGCATTTTTTGCGCAAAATATGTCTCTTGGAAAGTTCTTTATCACCTGGTTAAGAATAAAGCCAGGAAGCTCGAAAATATGATGCGATTATTGGAGAGAAATTATTTTTTGTAGGCAATTTTATGTAACAACCCAACGGGTCTAAATTAAAGTTTTCTCATCAATTCAATGAAGCAAAATTGTCAAAATTGATCACAACACTCACAGGGGTTCCAGACTTTCTGTTGTGTGATTCGTTTTCCTTGAAACAATTTAAAAAGAAAGCACGTTACCTAGTCCTTTAACTCATACCATTTGGACGTATTTCTGCCAAACGGAACTAAGTGCATTAAGACATGAGCCTGGAGATCCATAAGAATATATGCATAACAGGGCTCACGTCACAATGCACATAGTTCCTTTTAGCATAAATACGTCTATTTCTGGTGGCCCGTCCTGATATTCCCGGATTTTTCTGTCGACTTGACAGCCGAAGTTGAGAGCGAAGTGTCGAGTCGTTGACACTGAACTTTCAGCGGTTAATTTCCCTTAGGATTAGACAACGGTTCGGCGCGCTAACCGAGCGATATTTAATTCCTGCCCCCTGCCCCGGCCCCACCCCCGACCCACCCGGCGGGCATGGCGGTAGCATCACAATCCCGAGCATCTCCGCAACTCGCCACTTATCAGTTACGAACTATGACAGTAATTACTGTAAATATTCCTCGCGGAACGAATCTTGGGACGAGAAAAATTTATCGCTTTCGCGGGGGTAATTTATTTATCAACTTGTTTTCGACTCGACTCCCCGGGGATTACTGTAGCGCCGGGTACTCGAAGGTCGAGAGGTTCGAGCGACTCGGAGGGTCAAGGTTGATGAAGGGGATCGATGATGCACCTAGGTTAAAATCTTCGATTTTAGTTTTGGGAGTCAGGAAAAGGGCTTTCAAGGTTGAAAACAATCGATCATTTGCACTAGTCGCAGAACCACGTCTTGCTAGTTTAAGATTTTGGTCCAAGCAATGGGGCATCTTTTTTTTTTTTTGCTGATTTATGATCGAAAAATATCAAGACACGTTTTTGCGACTAGCGCATCTGATCCAAGAAATATTTCGACTATCGCACATCAGCTTAGAACAGTTGATTCAGTCGTATCTACGAGTGCAAATAACACGAAAAATTCATTTAAATTTACCCTTTGGACATAGAAAAAAGTGTCAGAGGTGATCTCCTAAAATTGTGGTTCTACCTCATTTTGTTTGCGGTGATATGAGCAGTTCCAAATAATTGTGGTAGAATCATAACTCAAGTTAGGGTGATACTGCAACATTTCGGTTAGTAACCTAATTTATTAGCGCACCACCACAATTAATTGGAAATGACCAAGTTAAGTTAGAGCCCCTACCTCTAATTCTGTAGAAGCCATGTCCTACTTTACTTTGTGTGACCATTTCTATCGTGTTTCAAGAAAATGTTCTGTAGCATTTGTTCGAAAATTCTAACCCTTGACTCCATTTTTTGCGGAAAAAATTAGCTTCGATAGGTCAGTTGCACTAGTCAGAGAATGGTGTTTTAATAGTTTAGGCGTACAGATTAGCTATGTTCAAGCGACGAGTTTTCCCGTGCAATGCTACCGGATCTTCCCGCAAAGAACGCACAGTCAAAGAATGAAACATTTTCAAACCGCCTTCGATGCTCATGATACCGCCCGACCAGCGCTCGAGGTGAAATAGTTGTATCCTTGCGCCTGCAATCAATCTCACTTTTTCCCAGCCTCTCTCGCATTGCAAAAGTGCTTGTTGGTGCAATTTATACCAATACAACCTAGAGAAAACGGGAATGTTCATGAGTTTTGAAAACGATGTTCTTATATCATACGAGTTAGAGATCACTCCAAGAGTTTAAAAGACTTTCTAATGCCTGATTCTGACACATGTTTCCTCTTCAATAAAATCCCACGTAAAACACAATTTGCGCGACAATTTCAAATGGTATTAACTCCTAACTGAGATAAAAACGTTTTGATACGATGAATTTAAATTTCCTGCTCACAAAAAAACAAGAGTCTCCTCTTCAATCAAATCAAACATTACAACGGTTTTGGCGGGTTTCTCAATAATCAGTGTTCCTTCCCACCCTGTGTTATTCATAGTGTGAGAAGTGTGCATTAGCTGACCTAAAGAGCCGAGCTTGAGGTTGGCGTATTTTCATCCTGCAGAGACTGTTACCGTAACGTTCAGTTTACGATTGGTGAAGTAAATTTTGGTTTTTCCTAAGCGGAACGTTCGAATTTACGCATCAGAACACATTAATATCTCGAATTAGGAGTTACTTCCAATAATTTTTGTAGCGCTTTCATTCAAACTTGTGCAATGACAATATTGTAAACCGAAGATTCACCTTCAATTAGCCGGTTATGCAAAATGACTGTCGTGCTGCACGAATAGTGGTATCAAAATTTTACATGGATCTTACGTAGCGAATTGAAGGCGTCTCTGTTTATCTCCTCAATCGCGCAGTGTTCTTCTCCGCCTTGTATTGTTCAAAGTTTGAACATTGTGCAACAGCTGAGCCGATGCGCCGAGAAAAAAAATGTTAAAGTTTTAATACCGCAGAGTCTGTTACCGTAACTGTTATTGCGCGATTCAACTCAAGTAGGTTATTTTTGATTATCTAAAACCAGGAAGTTTTTAAGTTTCGCAACGAAAATCGTTTAAATCTTGGTTACGAGTTACTTTCAGTAGTTTTCGTTTTGTAAATTGTGTTCTGCGTACAATTTTTATGTGAAAACATAGTGAAAGCTAAAGTGCAAAACCACGTATCTAATTGTGCTGTTTCAAAATTCTTGCTCCCATTTCATATTTTTCTGAAAAGGAACAAGCTAATTTCACCGCCTGAAATTTTTACAAAATACTTCGCGAACGGGGGAGAAAAGTCAAGGAGGTTTTTAAGAAATTACACCGACCAATTTTCCGAGGAAACATTATGGCAGTTTAGGAATTCTGCAACATCGCTAACGTAGATACGAGGTTTCGCACCTTGGCCATCGATATTTTAATCTTTAAAATCGCACCCTGTCTAGTGGTCTATCCGAAGAAGGTGGCGGAAAATTTCGGAGCACCGTTGGGAGAGATAAAAGCACGGCATACATTTTACAGGGGTTTCATTCGGGGACGTCCTGTACAAGGAAAAATACAGTTTATTTCAAGACGATCTCACCCCTCCACCCCCCACCCTTAGAGACGACGCCTGTGGTGGCTTGAGCCCTGAATATATTCGCGTTAAGGGGGTCTTTGGCTCGGAGGAAAAGATTCCAGGTCTCAAACATACGTCCCGTATAAATTAATTCAGAATTCGAGTGTGTAACAAGGGTTTTTATCCGGGAAATTCTCTGGAAATATTTAAATTTATTTAAATTCGAAGCACACGCGGCAGGCTGTGTTCTTGGAGCTGCAGTACGCTGGATTTAGACGGGTTCCTCTCCCCGAGTCGCGGGCTCCCGTCACCCGGATATATGTGAATTCACGCGAAAATGTAAAAATGAGGACTCTACGAGGGTTCGAAAGAAAAGGGAGTGCTCCATATTCACACGTTTTCAAAAAGATTAGTTTTCCCCCTTATTGAGTATTTTACAAATTTAAGGTGTGATACAATTCCATGTTCAGATTTTATAAAGTTGTTTTACTTTCGAGTTCAATTCATGTACTTTGAGATTTTTACGAACACTTTTAAGGGTTTGAGTGAGAGGAAGAGAAAACTTTGAGACGCTTGAAAAGTGAGTACAGGCTATGGTGGGACAGGTAAAACACAAAAAGAAAGGACAGACCAGGAGAAGGGGAAAAGAAAGGGGGAGAAATAGAGGAAGATATGAAAGAAAATGAGTTGCAGAGAAAGAAGGAGGGAAAGAGGGAGAAAAGAAGGATAGGAAGAACGAGGAAGAAAAAGACAGAAAAAGAGGAGAGAAAAAGAAGAGGAGACGGAAAATGCCAAAACAGGGATAGTGTTAAGAGAAGGAATTAGAGGAAATAGAGGAGAGATAATAATACTAATGAGAAGATGAGGAAGCATATACTTAAGAAATAATAATTGGAAGCTGAAAAAGAAGAAGAAGAAGAAACGGACGAGGAAAAACGAAAGGAGAGGAAGGAAAAGTGACAGTAGAGAATGGGAAGGCAAAAAAGCATAATAAACTTTTTTTCATTTTTTCCTCTCTCTTTCTTCTCTCTCCTCTTTTCTTGCTTCCATAATTCCTTCATTGCCTTCTTTTGCGTCCTCGTCTCCTGATCGGACCCGAGTTTGTCAGAGGGATACAATAATGAAACAACAGCAAAGACTTTGAGACGTCACCCTCGAGATAGGCGTTTTTGGCTCTCACGGACGAACACAACTCACGGTAAATACCCCGGTGACGGGTTTAAGAATATCCGCCTTTGTCGATGAACTTTTCACGGTATTAAAATCGGGCTCTTAATCCGTTTTTACACGGTCTCCTTTTTCGCGCTGGCCGCTCGCTTTGGAAAACACCGGCCTTTGTTGTAGGCTCCACAGTCCTCGTTCTTTCGGAAGTTGAGTGAGGCTTTATTCTCCGTAATTACTTTTGCGCGCTTATACTGCCGTCCTAAGGAAGAACGCCGCATGAGCTTTCAGACTTTGCCGTATTTCTTTCAATAGAAACCTAATTTACTAGGAAAATTTCGAATATTTTTTTTTCAATTTTTTCGGACAATTTTGTTCGCAATTTTGTCTAAAATGTCTGCATATTTCAAGGAAAAATACCTATAATCTCTCTCAAAAATACATGTTTTATCCGGGGCAATTTGGCAACTCTTGAATGTTCATACAACGTTCTTCTTTAGCACGACAGTATAGGTGATGGAATCCCCCCCCCCGTATTTCACTTCCGGGCTTCATCATAATCTTCGCCACGGCTCTCCGTCTAGAACCTTTGCTCTGGATGGTTTTGACACAGGTCAAAGGCTACGTCAAGTGTTAAATCCTGTGCTACTGGACTAATTACTTACTTTTGAAAAAATAAAAAAAAAAAAAAAAAAAAAAAAGGGGGGAGGGCCGGGTTCTTGATGACCAGAAAGCGAGATAAACCGAGGCTACAAATTATTTTCAATTTTACGGGGTAGATTCATGAAAAACACAGGGAAAGTTGGCCCAACTCTTAAGACCGTTTAAAATTGTAAAATTGATCGTCTTGTGTTATTAGCATTTAGGATGAGTGTTGAATGGAAGGAAACGACCACGATTTCAGTGTTTTAAAAATCGAGCATCCTCATCTTTATCTTTTTAAATTCCTACATTAGTTTTTTTTTTTTTTTATTCTACCAAAAAATGTTAGTTTTAAATGAAAACTATCGTGTGCATTGTATTACTGCACGGATGTTCGCTTTTTTAAAGTGAAGCAGAGGTTGCTTAATTTTAAACAGTTTGTCATCGTGTTCGTTTTCTTTTGCTAAAGACTCGAACAATAATTTTATTGCTGATTTCTGCCTTTTCATTCCCTCCGGAAACCTAGGTAAAACGAAAGAAAACGCAAAAAATGGGGATTTGGAAAATTCTATGAGCCCTCAAAAAATAGTTTGCTTCCCTTTCATCGTAACTACAGGTCGCTGTTCAATTTTGTACCATTTTTTTTCTTTTTTATCATTTGAAAGTGAACATTTGACGACTTGAAACGCCCTACTTTTTCCTTTCTTTATTTTTTTTTGAAGCGGAGTAATTGTAGTATCCATCTTACTTAGTTACATAATTTGTGCCGTTTCATCATGTTCGCTGCAATAACATTTCACTAAAAATGTCAAAGGCTCATGTGTAAGCACCCGATAACCATAACTAGAGAAAACAATTTCAGAAGTCGCTCCCGGACGAAAGAAACTTTTGCGTCTATAAATCGAAACAAAGGGTCGTAGGGCCTCTTTAAAACCTTTCATTGTTTTGACTCCCACGAATAAAGACAAAAGTCCCGAAAGAGGGTCAATTATTTAAAATAATGTAACTCGATTAAGTATTTGTATTCCTCAGCTCCCCTTTCTACCACTTCCTTAAATGCGGCAGACTTCCGTCTACGAAAATGTAAATTAATATGAAGAAGATCTTTTTCAAAAGGTCGTGTTGCGGCCGTCGTCGTTTTGTTGAAAATTTTTAGGGTGTAAAAATGTCTCCGGACTCGGCAAGCAACTTTGATTCGGATGTTGTCAGTTTGACGGTTGTTTTTCCCCCAGGAATCGCATGGGGCGATGGAACTCACCTCCGTTATCCTCCTAAGTTTCGCTTTCAAAACGGCGTGTAGGCATCATGAGTTACAATGCGATGTCTGAGGAACAGCGCCGCTTATCTTCAAACTGACAATTTTATAAGGCGAAGAGAAAACTTCACCATTTTTGTAATTCAAGATCAGATTTGCAATTGTTTGATACATTACAGCCTTATTACAGCGCTCCCCTGCGGATTTGGAAACTACTAGTCACAACTAAAGATTTTATTTCGACCGAAAGCGTCGTTTCTCGTCGACAAAAGTCGGTTTCTTCTAGTCAAATCCGCACTTTGAGTCATTTTCTTCAGTTCAAGAAAGTTTGTGATGTTATCGATTTTTTTTTTTAACTTGAACTTAACGATGACAAAGCGACGCTTTTTTAACTCAAAAAAGCTAACCTTAAGCTAAATCCGTACGAATCTAACGAAAAAAATCAACTGTGTTCGACAAGAAACGACGCTTTCAGTCAAAATTCAACAATATCTCCAGAAATTGTTTTTTGAGTGTAGCTGTAGGTCATGAAGCTCTTAGTCTTAGGGCCAAACTGCCGCGCTAAGGAAAAATACCGTATGAATAACATTCGAGAGTTGTCAAATCTCGCTCGATAAAACATGTGTTTTCGACAAAATTCATGGATATTTCTCCTTGAAAATTTCAGATATTTCAGATTAAACTGCGAACTACATTTTCTGAATATTTTTGAAAAAAAATATTCACTTTCACAATAATTTCGGTTCTCCTCGGAGGAAATCTGGCAACGTCGGGAGGCTCATACGGCGATCCTCCTTAGCACGGCAGCAAAGAAAGCAGCCAACCTAATGCTCAGAATGAATTATTATACCTTTTTATACAGATAAAAAGGGGTAGGGGTCATCGGATGATATGGGCATTTCCAATTAATTTTGATAGTACCCCAATAAATTTAGTTAATAACCCAAATGTTGCAGTATTTTGTCGGGGACATTTTTTTTTCACTGTAACCTCCGCAGTTACCGACATTTCCGCACTGTTCCCAAATAGACACTCTATTTTGACTTGGGGGATGAAAACCGGCAGGCGCGCAGCACTTTTTTGATTAGTTTAAAAGTTGAGAGGAGCGTTGCGTCAGGTTGGGTCGTAAACGTGAGAAAGTTGAATGAAAATAACCCTCGAGTCGCGATCAAATCACCGAGGCATATTCTCGTAGGGGGATGAAATTAACTGCTACTTATCCGGATTCACGTCATGAGTGCGTATTATCAACGGGAGCCAATCCAAAGTTCGCGCATGCATGCCGCGAGTGCCCATTCATTCATCGTCCTCCCGCTCCTATCTCTCCGCGTTTCAATTTTAGAGAGCTCCCGTAAATGAATGGATAAAAAGAATCGGCGGGAACTTTCCTTTTTTTTTCCTCTTTTTTCTCGCATTGACCGACCGGAAACCCGGTGTGCAGCGAGCAGAATGCGCTAGCTTTACCCTAAATTTCCTTCGCTGCACTGTGGATCGAGTCAATAGGAGAGGTCGGACAAAATTTTGAAACTTTAATAGCTTATAACTCCGTTCATACAAAACTCTTAGGTATTTAAAGTGATTTCATTGGTTTCCTCGTGAAATTTTCTTCGTAAAACACCCTTTGAAATTTAAAATGTGACGAATTAAACCTCAGAATTTGCAGTTTAAGTTAAGTGTGCAGCGAGGAGAATGCTCTAGTTTTACCCTTATCCTCCGTTGCACCGTGGATCGAGTCAATAGGAGAGGTCGGACAAAATTTGGAAACTTTAAATGCTTAAAACTCCGTTCATTCAAAACTTTTAGGTATTAAAAGCGATTTCATCGGTTTCCTCGTAAAATTTTCTTTCAGGGACAACCCTTAAAATTTAAAATGTGACGAATTACACTTCAGAATTTGCAGTTTTTGTTAAAAATTTCATGCTCGACCTCTCTGATTGACCTGATCCACTGTGCGGTAGGAACTTTGTTTTTTTACATTGACCGATCGGAAACCCGGTGTGCAGCGAGTAGAATGCGATAGATTTACCCTAAATGGACGTATTTCTGCCAAACGGAACTATGTGCATTAAGACGTGAGCCCTGAGACCCATAAGAATATGCGCATACCAGGGCTCACGTCAAAATGCACATAGCTCCGTTTGGCAGAAATAAGTCCAAGTATCCTCCGGTGTACAGTGGATCGAGTAAGTTGGACATGAAATTTTTGACCAAAACTGCAAATTTTGATGTTTATCTCGTCACATTTTAAACTATAAGGGATGACTCCAGAAGACAATTTCACGAGGAACCAGTGAAACCATTTTTAGAACCTCAAAGTTTTTATGAACGGAGTTATAGGCGTCTGAAGTTTTACAAATTTTTTCGACCTCTCCGATTGACTCGCTCCACTGTGCGGTGGAGCCCAAGCCCGATGATTCTGAGCCGTCCGTAATTGAATCGCTCGTTTCGAAAGTTCGCATCGAAAAAAATTTGGATGTTTAATTAACATCCTGGTTGTTAAATTAACATTCTGGTTGTTTAATTAATATCCTAGTTGTTGAATTATTGTGCGATGACCTCAAGAAGTTTGTCTTCACCACTCCTGCTGTTAATTTTACGTCCCGAGGATATTAATTTTACTGTGGGAGCAGTTGAAACAAATGTTTTGAGGTCGTTGCATGAATTTTTCAAAAGGTTCAGTTACACGATCAAATTGAGCCATCAAACTGAAGCTCTGATTGGTGGAAAAATACCTGAGGTGAGGATGCGACCAATGAGAGGCCCAATTTGATGGCTCAATTTGATCGTGTAACTGAACCAAAACAAACAAGATGTTCATTCGTCGTTTCCCTCACGAAGGAGCGCAACTTAATTCCAAGGCTCAATCTAGAGAACGGTTAAAGGACAAATCTTTTCAAATCGCCTTCAATTCAAAATGATACCACTTGACCATCGCTCGAGTTGAAATAGTTGTATGCTTGCGCCTGCAGAAATTTCTCGTTATTCCAGCCTCTCCTTCAGAAGGAACGTAACTCTATTCCAAGGTTGTAAAATTGACCCAAACTGTTAAATTGGACCGCGTTAAGCAGGAAGGAACTAAGCCAGATAAGCTATTGCCTAATTTAACTGGGCGGTTCAATTTTTTTACATGAAAACGATTGTACTGATTTTTGTGCAAATTTCAGTGAATTCTCTGCATAGTGAGAAGCGAGGGCCCTAAAATTTTCAAAGGAATACGCACAAATGTTCTCTTGTAAAAAAATAAATTGCTCAGTGAACTTTGGCAATAGCTTTTTTTTTTTTTTTTCTTTTAAAATATTTTATTAAGATAATTACAAACAATTTATACATATGAGAAACATAGATAAATAAGCAACTTATCTTAATAATACAGTTTCAATCAATTTGATGATTATACACTGATAACAACTACTGTCTTTTCAGACGATATGTCAATGGACATTAGATTAGCGGAACAACTTTATCAGTAATGATAAGAGTAATTGTTTTTCAATAAGACTGCTGTGACTTCTATGAAGTGAAGTTTTGAAATGTTTCTACATTGTCTAGGGGCAAATTATTACATCAAAATAAAACCCAATGGGAGAAAAAATCTGATGTCTGGATCTACTTTATGAAATGAGGATTTGCAACCTCCTACTTTGGATGTTTGGATCGAGAAATCGTGAAATTAAATTCACGAGAGACAACTGTTAAATTATAAGGGCTAGAGAGTTTCAAAAATTTTTTAACACTGTTATCAGTGAGAGGTCAACGTTAATTTTAGTTCTGCAATCTCTTTTTTAAGAGATAAAATGTCTTTTTTGAGATGGGAGATTTCTTCCAGTCTTTTAGCTTCTAGGTTTTTAATTTCTATTTTAAGTTTTTTAATTTCGTCATTAGGTTTATTATTTTTATTATTTGGAGTTAATATCCCATCTCTTTTATCTATATCTGCGGGTCTTTTCTCTTCTACGGCCAATTTTTTGCATTCCTCATTGAGTTCTTTATATTTTTTTATCCTTTGGTTTCTGAGCTTTTTATAGACTTTACAGCCCTTCCAATGAGTAAAATGAGCCTCCTTGCAATGGAGACATGTTGGTCTCCATATTTCGTTCTTAAGGGTTGCTGAATCAGGAATAGGGCAAACTTTACTGTGGTGATTATCGTTACAGATAATACAGACTAGTTTCGATTTACAAAAGTTCTTTGTGTGCCCGTATTGGAGGCAGATCCCGCAGATAGGGATCTCTATTTGCTTAATACCCAATCTCTCAAAAGTAATCTCATAGTTATTTATAATTTTAATATTTTCTAGTTTCTCCCATATTTTCTCGTAACTTTTAAATTCTATTTTGAAAAGAGGGATTGGGTTTTTTGTAAATCTATTTCGTAGTTGGACGATATTTTTAATTTTCAGAATTTCAAATTTTTCAAGTTCAGATTTTAAAATATTGATATCGAAGTCTACAGGTAGACCTCTGATGATTCTTCTGGCTACTTTTCCGTTAAAGGATTTAAATGTATAGTGTTCCACTTCTAATTGACCTAGTTTAAACAAGAAAAACCTGAAATCCTGATCACTCTTCAAATTGACTTTGATCTGTTTATTTGATACTACTTTTAGAGTGAAGTTTTTTATTTCATAGCCGTCAATAATTTTCCTAATTTCTTCTGGGTTTTCTTTTACAATAAATATCGGAGGGGGTTTTTTAATGGGATCTATGTTGACTGTTGTATCTTCGCTATTAATTTTGGGTTGTTTCGTTTCTATGTCCAAAGGTTTCATTTTAGGAGGTGATCTTTCTTCGATATTAATTTTGGGTTGTTTCGTTTCTATGTCCATAGGTTCCATATCAGGATCATCTAGTTTAGTGAAATCTCTTTTATTATTATTAATTTGGGGTTCGGGTTGAATTTTCCTGAGTTTAGGTTCTGGTTCTTTAGTATTTTCTAGGGTTCTTTTATTTAATATTTCTTGCTTAGAAGGATTCTGCTCATTATTATTATCTTGATTTTTATTTTTATTTGTAAAGTTTTTGTTGGTTACATTGCTAAGATATATTTTTTCATAAATTCTATATGGAATATAGTCTTCTTCTTTGATATCTCTTAATCTAGTTCTTTCTTTTCCTTTCTTTAAGATATAGATTTTATCTTTGCAATGGTTACAGTTCGTCGGAGGGATTCGATGTAAGCATTTGCTCCTCAGGTCCAAATCTTTTAGGTTGGTAGCGTTACAATTATTGCATGAAGATAATGATATATTATGCTGACATAAAAGATTTTTAAGTTTAATCCTAGCCTTGAAGCCTTTCTCGGTTTTGATATTAGTTTTAACTATCTTGGCATCGTTTGAGGGGCCCTGTACAGGAGTATCTAGTTTCTTTTTAAAATCAGTAATATTACTATTTGTTGGAGGTTTATTATTAGGTTTAGTTACTTTTTTCTTTCTAGGTTTAGTTACTGGTAGTTTAGGGAAGGCAAGAGAAGAGAGAGAGTTCGAATCCTCTTCTTCAAATGGGAGGCGGTCCTTAGATTGGAGGTCCTGAGAAATTTTTGGGAAGCGAAAATTTATCTCCTGAAAGCTCAATTTTTCCTTTTTGCAGTAGTATTCAAAGATTGTTAATTTCGATCCTTTAATTTCATAAAGATTGTAGCATGTGCTACAAAAAATTGCTGATTCATTATGGGAACAAGTGATTGTGTCTAAAATGTAATTTGCATTCAGTTTTTCTAGGCATTTTGAACATTTATTAGGTGTTTCATTATGACAGCATTTTGCTGTTTTTTTAACCCAGATCTGCTTTGGGAAAGAGCTTAAAGAACACACATCGGATTCACTTGAGTCACTTAAAATACTAGAGCCACTTGACACTATTGATTCCTTAGGGTTGCTGAGGTCCTCTATCGAATCTTCGTCGTTATCTTCCTCCATTGATTCGCAATCAGTTGAGTCAGATACGTCTATTTCTCCTGAAAGCTTGTCGAACCACTCTTTGTTGTTGCGTTTTAGAAAACTCATAAAGTCGCGAAGTCTGTTTTCCCTAAGAAAAATCACGTATGGGATTGATTTGCGATTTTTTGGATCTACGATAGTCAATTCGTTCGAACAAATTTCGCATGCTAATGCCGGAAGTTGGTGATAGCATATAACTACAGCTATATTGTCATACTTAGTTTGTCTACAGTTATCACAAGAGAAAAATTTCCTATGATGTTCACATCTTAGTTGTCCAACAACCACTCGAGGGGCAGGATCTTCTTTCGAATCGTCTACTTCTGAAGATGTAGACATGATGAAAAGGTTCACTACAAGTTGAAGCACCCTATAGATGCTTGAAACCACTTTATCAGTTACAATCTGATAAGAGAGCTGCACAGTGACACATGACCTGCTCGGTCCGAGGTTTCAACTCAACTCCTTTGGCAATAGCTGATGCGGCTTGGTTCCTTCCTGCTAAACTCGGTCCAATTTTTCTTGACTCAGTTTTTTCCCATGAGACAGTATTTTGAAAACGGAGAGCCCCGTGGTGTCAAGCTGCGCAGTGGCCACGGGGAGATCATTAATCGTTTGAAACTGCTCACATTTTTCGGCGAGTGTTTCAATGACCTCATAGACGCATATTTTGTCTGTTTCAGATGTCAAAAGTTGGAGATGGTATCATGGCAAGCACATTGAGGTTCGTCCCAACTTCAAAAGATGACAATATGAATTTGATCTGTCGCGCAGTAAATCCTAAGCTCCCATCACCAAGTGGGGCCCTCGAAGACTCAGTGAAACTCAACGTCCTATGTAAGTTTCAAATTCCCATCTTTTTTTTATTTTTTAAGTTGCATGAAAATGTCATCAGAGTGATAGAATTTCTGCAAAAATGGACTCAGGGCTATTACACTATACAAATTGTGAAATATCTGGATCTTAGGATGTTTAATTTCTCTTTCTTCCATGATAACAGCTGGAAATCATGTTCGTGAATTTCCGGCCAGGAGGTCTTACCCCATGAAATCCCATCGATTGCAACCTCTTACGCATATCGCATCTGAGAATTGTACTATGTATCCATATTACCTTTATTCCTTACTATTTTTTACTATTTTTCTCGTTTTCAAAGGATCCTGGATTTAGGGTCACTTCCTGCAAATTGCGCCTTCTCTTGAAAAACAACGTCTTTGCATATCGATGGTTAACGAACAAAACTGCCTATCTGCAAACTGACGACTTTGCAGAACGAAGAAAAAATTCGCCATTTTTGTAATTTTAAGGCTAGATTTGCAATTTTTGAATACGTTACAGCGTTATGGCAGCGCTCTCTAACAGAATTGGAAAAAACTAAAATCATCAGTTCACGTATTTTATACTGCAGGATGCGGCGATATCACTGACTCATTTTTTTTCAAAATTGACACTTAGTCGGTATTGTCCGTTATAGTCCTCGATATCTTAAAATTCCTCGTCCCTCCAAGTATCCGATCCTCTTTCACCAATCATTTCTCATTATATCTCTTCGTTATATTTATCTATAAATTATATATTTATTCGGTTTTCATTTCTGCTCGTTTGAATAGTTCCATTTCTACCCCGACGGTTCATTCGATGGTTGGTTCGATAACTTATGCGAGGACCCTCGAGTTCCGGGTTAGCCCAATGCTGAAAGGGCGGATTTGATAGGGCACATTGTCATATGGACGACCGAAATCTCCGCTCGAGAGAGGGAAAGGGCCCCAAGTTGCGGAAAGAAAACCATATGGGGATCGGAAAACTTGTTACCAACTCAAGTATGTCGGCATGTAAACGAGCGCTTTCAACTTTCGCGCACTGATGTCAAGTCACTGACGAATATCGAGAAATGACGTCATAACCCCGTCGGATGAAAAAATGATACTTACTAGGCGAATTTTAACGACTGGGTTCGATTAATGTTTTGGATAGATGACTGTTGTATCACCGTTAGGGTTAGGACCAATCAAAATCGAGTATCTAATTTTCAACGAAATCATAAAGAAAATGAGCCAAACCCTGGATTAGGTAAAAAAAAATCGCCGATTGACTATTGCAACACAATTTATCTAAGATGTAACAACTCTAATAAATTATAATACAAATATACAAAAATATGTGCACTTTTCTTACTTTTTTTCATCGCCATCACCTCACCGTTTTTTTGTTGCTCAGTTGTTTTTGCTGCACAGGACGCCGCCATTTTGGAAAAATAGGTTTCTAGACTAGTAGATTAGGTTTGAAAAAAAAGTTCTTCATTAGGATTAGGTCAGAAAAGTCAACCAAACTTACTCGCTATTGGTGCTGAGATTACCAAACCGTGTATCTCAGATTGCTGATCTCGATGAAAAACGCTCCTCCGTTCACTTTTTCAAAGAAAGCTTAATAGAGGCCTAGCCATCCTTTCGGCTGTTTTTTAGTTTTTTATTTCTTCGTCCCTTCAAAAATATTCTCTAGAAATAGAGAACATCTGATGGGTCATCCCGAAAGTCTTGCGCGTTTAGCTCTCATTTTGACACAATTTTTGGCTCATCGGTAAATACACTTACGCACATAGGGTAACGAACGGCACATACGTTGTCTCTAAACTGAGCCTGACACTGCAGCTACGAATTGCAAGATGTATTCAAATATAAATATTCGACCAATCATCATATAAATAATCCCTGAGAAATTGAATTCGACAATTTCTGATTGTTCAACGTAATTTGCATAAATAATTTTTGTTGTAACAACATGTTTTGTGATGCCTTCATCCTCGTCTCGTCCAAAATTTACATGGATCTTTTCATGAAAGTTCTTCCCAACACGTTGATAATCGTCTAGGTTGCGTTGGGGGGAGGGGGTGGGAGGCAGATCCGATAGCGGGAAAACGAGTCAATGCGGCCTTTTCCATCAGACCCTGTCGCAAAGGAACGGTGAGAGCCGTCGTCTGGGCTGCCCGAAGGCATCCGCCCTCTCCCGGCCTCCCAACGTAGATTAATGATCTGACCAGATGTTCATTTTTCTTTGCTCCAGCCCGGCTAAGGGTAACGTACCCCCGCTTGTAGTACAGTCAAGCTCGCTTTAACTATTATTCATCTTTGGATACTCCATCGGCTCTATTTTCAGCCCCCTCGCATATGTTTTCCGCCCCCCCCCCCCCCCTACGCCCAAGCCTGAGGCCCTTGCTTGGCAGCTAGGACGAAATTGGTTTGTTTAACAAGAGCCGCCTGATACTCCTGCCAGTCTTCCCCCCTCGTGTGTTCCAGATTTTTGGAGGGAAATGTGCTTTATTTGATAAGCGGGAGGAAAGAGGCGAGGCTTGACAGAAAACGCGTATTTTTGACAGGAGTTGATGGAGATATAACAAATTTATGAATTTCTTTGAATAATATCTTATAAAATACCCCTTCAAAGGGTGACTGGACATTAAACTGGATGGAAACGTCATATCTATGGAGGACCTCCCAAACCACGTATCTCGTTTTAGGTGTTTTCAAAATATCCGCTCCCATTTTATTTTTTTGAAGGAGAACAACTCAATATTATTTTTGGAAATTTTCTCACAGTTTTCTTCACGTAGAGAGGAAAAAACACGGAAGATTTCAAGAATTGACGTTGAGTTGTTTTGCACTGAAAACATAAGATAAGACATGAAGTCTGCAACGTCGCAAACTGAGACACGTGGTCTGGTAGTTTCATAGTTGATATGATTCCTCTTCCAGGCTCAATCTAGAGAACGGTCAAAGGACAAATCTTTTCAAATCGCCTTCAATTCAAAATGATACCACTCGACCATCTCTCGAGTTAAAATAGTTGTATGCTTGCGCCTGCAGAAAGAGCATCCCAAAATTCGGCCCCTTTTTAGGTATTCGATTCGACCATCGGACCAAGGTTTAAATGGAAGCTTATATTAACAGAAAACTCAGGAAAAAATTTCAAGGTGAGTATAGGAACCGTTTTGAGTTACGGGGGGGCAAAGGGGTCACAATCCGGCCTAATTTTTTGCTGTTTTCTTGTAGAATTGATGTATCGGCGGGGTTCTTATCGTTGTTTACGCATGTGTAGCACATGAATTCCTACGTGTTTTCACACGTAAAATCGATTTTTAACGTTGCCGAATCGATATACTGATCAGTTAAATCGATTTTGAACGATTTATTAAGGAAAATCGTTGATTTTTCAGAATCGAAATTTTTTATTTTCGATTCATGAATGAATAAATGCATCTGAAATATGACTGAAGCACACGTGACCCTATGTAGTTTGATACGTAGAATTGATTTTTAACGTTGACGAATCGATTTATCTATCGTTTGTATCAAATTTTTGCGATTTTTTACGGAAAATCGATGACTTTTCGGAATTAAAATTGGGTTTGCTCCATCCGAGATCGGAGATATGTACCCAACATGATTGGAACACATCGACTCTTACGTATTTTTCTACGTGGAATCGATCTATAACCTCGATAAGTCGATATATCGATTAATTGTATTGAATTTTTGCGATTTTTTGCGGAAAATCGATGGTTCATCGGGATTGAGATCGGTGTCTCTCCATCCAAGATCGGAGAAATGTACCCTTTATGATTGGAGCACATCAATTCTTACGTATTTCTACAACGAATCAACGGAACGGAACCAATCAACGGAACGGAACGGAAACAACGGAACGGAATCAATTTTAAACGTCGACGAGTCGATATATCGATCTGACATACACAACTCTTGCGATTTTTTACGGATATTCGATGGTTCTTTTGGACTGGCATTGGAAACATCTACCAGACATGACTGGAGCACATCGATTTGTTTGTGATTATTCTCGCAAAATCAATTTTTAAGAAAGTCGACGAGTCGATACATTGACTGGTCATATTGATTTCTTGTGATTTTTGTGGAAAATCGATTTTTTGAACAGGAATGAAATTGGTTACTAACGGTCCGGTATACGGTGTAATTATACGTAAGAATTGATGTGCTCCAATCATAAAGGGTACATTTCTCCGATCTTGGATGGAGAGACACCGATCTCAATCCCGATGAACCATCGATTTTCCGCAAAAAATCGCAAAAATTCAATACAATTAATCGATATATCGACTTATCGAGGTTATAGATCGATTCCACGTAGAAAAATACGTAAGAGTCGATGTGTTCCAATCATGTTGGGTACATATCTCCGATCTCGGATGGAGCAAACCCAATTTTAATTCCGAAAAGTCATCGATTTTCCGTAAAAAATCGCAAAAATTTGATACAAACGATAGATAAATCGATTCGTCAACGTTAAAAATCAATTCTACGTATCAAACTACATAGGGTCACGTGTGCTTCAGTCATATTTCAGATGCATTTATTCATTCATGAATCGAAAATAAAAAATTTCGATTCTGAAAAATCAACGATTTTCCTTAATAAATCGTTCAAAATCGATTTAACTGATCAGTATATCGATTCGGCAACGTTAAAAATCGATTTTACGTGTGAAAACACGTAGGAATTCATGTGCTACACATGCGTAAACAACGATAAGAACCCCGCCGATACATCAATTCTACAAGAAAACAGCAAAAAATTAGGCCGGATTGTGACCCCTTTGCCCCCCCGTAACTCAAAACGGTTCCTATACTCACCTTGAAATTTTTTCCTGAGTTTTCTGTTAATATAAGCTTCCATTTAAACCTTGGTCCGATGGTCGAATCGAATACCTAAAAAGGGGCCAAAATCAGCCTCTTTTTTGGGAGGCTCTTTCTTGTTATCCCAGCCTTATCCGTTATCTTGCATCGTTTGAGTGCTTGCTAGCGCAATTTCTAACACTGCGGCTTAGGAAAAAAAGGGTAATTTGTAAGTCTTAATGAAATTGTGCTGTATTTTACGAGTCAGGACTCACAGCGAGATGTTCTTGGACTTTATGTTGTCCACTTGTGAGAATTAGAGTTAACGAAATTGATTCACGTGATGATCAAAGGTGATCGGTAGTCAACCTTTTTCACAGGAGGTCCACGCTGTCTCCTCCCGGGAGGAACCCTACCGAAAACCCGATTGCTGATTGGGCAACCGATCATCTGCCATCCTCCGCATTTGTCCATACTATAAAAGCTTGGATCTGATATCTTGCGCGATGTCATTTTTCACCCCCATTACCTTACGTACCTTTTAATATCGGATACGCTATCCTCTCAAGATTCAAACAGAACATTCAAACATACTGTTCGTTTACTCACAAACTTGATCACTATCATGCTTCATTTTCTCAAATTTGATTTCCCATGACATGTTATAATCTCTCTAAAATTAAGACGGAGGTCTTATCGTAATATGACTTTTTGTGAGAAAGAAGTAAGGAACATTTGGACTGCATTTTGCAATAAGATACTACAATTTCTGGCTCACAACTAAACATACCTATCTGCACAGGGAAACTATTGACACTCATGTTGTTGGTTGTTTCTATAACGAGCCAAAACAATTTGTTCCCAATTGCAAAATGATTTTTTTTTTTTTTTTTTTTAATGGTTAAAATTTTATGATGGGCTGATTTTAAGGATTTACCCTCATCGCTCGATGATTGATCTTCTTTAATGTGCAAAATAACAAAAATATGATAAAACATTTTATGAGTTCATGAGGATAAAAGAACATGTGAGTAAGGACGGTAGTAAAGAGGAGAAAACGATGAAGAATAAGGAGGGGAAAAACAAGTAAAATAAGAATGTAGAATAGGAGAACGGATGAATGAAATCAAGAAATGAATAGGTATACGAAGACATTCTTGCAGAACGGGGGGGGGGGGGGGGGTCGGGGGAGAGAGATCCCGTCTCATGGAGTCTGAGGGCGCTCAAGTTAGGTAAAACAAGACACATTAATGCGTGTCATTAAAAAGATTTAGTTATCTCATCAGATGCTCAAAACAAGGTCAATTTCTAGGGAGCCCGGATGGTCGCGCATTTATGGTGCATTTAAAATTCCGGGTCACAATCAGGTGCAGGCGATGCAACACATTAGTACGATCTTGAGCACGGTTCTCCAGCTAATTATACTCCTTCATTGCTGCCGCGTTGAAAAACGCCGTATGAACATTACAGCGTTGCCGCATTTCTTCGGGTAATACAAGATTTTTTTGATGAATTGTAGAATTTTATTTGAATTTTTTGGAGAGCTTTCTTCGCGGTTGCGCAGTGAGAGTGTCGCAGACCAATAGTGGTTTATACATTTTGTCAATTCCTCAAATTTTGTAGCTTTCTTAAGAGGGTTTTGGTATTTTACAAATTTTCAAATTGAAAACAAGGTTTAAATACCAGTGCATTAAAAATTCGGCATTTTAAATTTTTTTATGACTTTATTCACTGCCTTTAAACAGTCTGTATTTTAGGAAGTATCAAATAATTTTCAGCATGTTTACGCATATCTTACAACTCTGAACTATTAACAACTTTATAGAGGATTTTTCAGTGAATATTTGGTACATTTGCACGTTTTACATTTTTTTTTTTTTTTTTTTTTTTTTTTTTTTTTTTTTTTTTTTTTTTTTTTTTTTCGTTTTTCTTTGTAAGAGGGAAAAGTGGCCACTAGAAAAGTTATGAATTAAATTAGTGCATTGCAGAACTTCTCTTTAAAATTTTACGAGGGCGACTAACAAGTGACACAGCGGAAAGTCACGAAATCAACACTTCAACAAAATATAGGTGTTAAAAAACGAATGACTAATTCGCATAGCTCAACTTGCATTTTATCTGTGTTAAAATTGCTCGATTATATATCATTCAGGAATTTATTCCCGAAATTTCCGTCGCTTGAATAATTGTTTACGTAATGTTTCAGAGAAAACATATGCCGGATTTTCTCCGCAGTTCTCCTAAAAATTACCGAGCATATTTGATCATCCCGAGAAGTTAAGCATCAGAAAGTCCACAGTTAAGCATCAGAAAGTCTATTGGCTTCTCGCGGTGGGCCCTGATACGTGTATGATGTTATACTATTTTGAAAACTCATGAATTTTCCCGTTTTTCCTAAGTCACAGTTGTAAAAATTGCATTGGCAAGCACTCTCACAATGCGAGAGAGGCTTGAAAAACGTGGAATTGTTTGCAGGCGCAAGGATACAACTATTTCACCTCGAGGGATGGTCGGGTGGTATCATGGAAATTGAAGGCGTTTTGAAAAGGTTTCGTTCCTCGACCATGTACTTACTTCAGAGGAAGGTTATGGCAATTTATGAATTAAAGGAGTGTGCAACATATTTTCTCTTCAAAATTTCACGAGAAATACGATATGTATCACACAACGGCAAGTCTAGAATCAACTCATCAACAAGATTTAAGTGTTACTAATTAACATTTGACTTACGGTAAAAGTACAAATGACTTCATTAGCATTTTCTAAGTTCCATTCAATCCATGTTTTAATTACTTGTTAGTAACTATAGTTTAGGAGTTGATTTTCATCCTCTCTGTCGTGTGGATCATTTTTTGCGTAAAATTATGAAGGAAAAAATGTGACTTTTTTTCAGTTTTGACTACCAGTGACTCATTGACTGTCTCACTTGGCGTTTGAAAAACTTCCTGATTTACTGAAACTTTTAGCCCACCACACTAGTTTAATATTTCAAGGAAAAACATTCATAACTCCCCCGAAAATATTTGTAAAATATAAATTCAATATAATATAATATTTATTAAATATATATAAGTTCTGTTTCATCAGTACAGCATTACTAACTAACTATTAATATAGCCTAAGATGCTGAATGTCTTTGAATAAATAAACTAACTAACAATCTATACAAACCCACTAACATACGATGAACCCAATGTCACAACCGAACTATTGAAACTTTTTGCCCCCATTAATATAAAAATCTAAATTTTTGTATTTACACCCATCTTCCAAATTCTTTGTAAAGATGTTAATATCCTAAGATGCTGAATGACTAAAAAAGCAAATAACTAACTAACTAAATATGATAAGATGTATTTTTCTAAACTTCTTCTTTGCCAATGTTCGGTTACTTCAATGGAGGAAAAGCGGCAAGTCTCGAACGTTCATACGACGTTCTTTCTTAACACGGCAGTATTGCTGCATAACCCCTGAGAATCTCTATTCTTAGCGCGGCCTTTTAAACTAATGTATCTCTCGGAGGATGTTACCTGAAAGGCTTGCTGTGTGCGTGGAAGCACGCTTATGAGAAGCAATTTATGGATCATGTCTTCGAATATAAATGCGCACGACGATCATTATGAATTATAATCAAGCACTAAAAGCGGAGCTTTTATAGGATGTCTCTCGTCGTTCAGCAATTAAATTTATTCGACGAGAAAAAACTTGAGAGTCGGGCTTAAAGAGATTTTCTCACGGTAGGTTGAGGTGTGAAAATACTGTCTCTGGCATAAATGCTGCTAATTACGTCAGAATTCGTATTTTCATTGATGGTTTGGATGCCCTCCACACCCCGCTGCTTTGAATTGACACTGATGAAAGCAGGTTG